>JBBDHI010000007.1:9339997-9353281 GCA_037177115.1 Craterocephalus stercusmuscarum
CCCCCCCCCCCCCCCCCCCCCCCCCCCCCCCCCCCCCCCCCCCCCCCCCCCCCCCCCCCCCCCCCCCCCCACACAAATATCCGTGATAATGAGAGCTGGCACAGAGCCATGCTGCCTTCTACAGAGAAAACAATTTGCGCGTGCTGTGTGTATATGTGTGTGAGACGTACATTATGTATGTGTGAGATGTTGAGAGGGAGGTAGGAGAACACAGCCAGGGCAAAAAGAAGAGAGACAAACTTGAAAAAAAAAAACAAAAAAAAAACGGACAGCTAACCAGCGGGTAGAATATAGGGTCAGAGCAGAGTGTGTGGGTAGCTGAGTGTGTTTTTCTGTTAGAAAATTACAATTAGAAAGAAATGAGGAAGTAAGGAAACCAGCAGATGGACAACCATGGGGTTTCACGCGAAGACAAGACAACCACAACTAATATTCTTCAACCAAATCGGATGGAGGAAAGCAGTTTTCAATACAAGATTTTGGTTGTTTTTCCTTACAGAATACACAACACATGAACATTTTATGATAATGTTTCGACATTGTAAAATACTATCCTGAAGTTTGAGAAAGCTGCTGCTCTTTGGGAAATATTTCAAAAGAAATGAAAGCTATCGAAACTGTTCTCTACCTGTGTGCGAGGCAGGCGCTGCACCTCCGCCATTACCAAAGCCATTTCCAACACAACCAAAGCACACATTAAGTCTTCTTTTAAACCAAATGAACACCACATGAACATCACTCCTGGGATACTGGGCGGCTCTGTTGTATAGAAATGTATTCGCGCCCTTAAGTTTCCCATTAAGCTGCATTAATCCTGTGTACTAACACCAACCAGCGACACTTTATGCTCGCTATCAGAGCAGTTGTTTTATTCTTTTGCTGTACCGAAATCATCTGTGCTCAAGCACAGCCTATTGCTGCACCGGCACTGCTACAGAAAAGTAAATTGGATGCTGTGGAGTAAATATAATACAGCATGAGTATAATGAGCAGTGTATGGAATGAAAGTAGAGCCTCTGCACACAACACACTCACAACGTGAGCGTTGAATCGTTGAGGGGAGTGTCAGCCATGCGCCGTTTTACTCAGATGTTTAAGAGGTTGTTTAACCTTTAAGTAAGTCAAGTGGCCTTTTATAGACATGTCACCCAGTCAGCCATATCAACTCTTAAACAGTGTATGTAGAGTCATGTGACAAGATAGTTGTAAAACTGGTTTTAAACTTAGCTACATTTGTCAAATAATGAAATAAATGTTATCTTAATAGTGTAAAAAAGAATAAATGTACAAAATGAATGTAGCAAGTGCTGGATTTTTATGGTGCCTGTGGGAGTGACTTCTGGCAGTAATGTTTCGTTAAAGTAGTTAAAATAGAAGGGGAAAATGCACTCAAGAGTGTTTGTGTTACTAAAACAAATCCAGTTGTGCAGTAAATAAACTATTGATGCAGTTTCTTCAGTTTTATTACAACTGTTTTGATTTTTAAGCTGCCTGCTTTTTCTGCTCGGTCAGGAGCACTCTGTGTCAGTTTTGTTTTACTTTGCTTGCTTTTCTGCTTTTATTTATTGAAAATAATGACAATAAGTGATTCAATGAGGGGTGTCTAAACTTTTTGAGCCATGACCGCCAAGATAGCATACATTAGTGTTCACAACCCCTCATTCCATGATGCCATTGATTAATTTGTATGATATCAGATGAGTCATCCTGCAAATATAAGGCCTGAAAACTATCATCTTCATAATTAAGGAAGATTTATGCAGATTTATGCTTTTTTTTTACAGCCATGATAAAATTATCTTCTTTTTTATTTCTATAAATATTGGTTCTATATTTTTCAAAAATGATCTGGCAACCCGCATTGGGATCCCAATCCCCAGTTTGGGAACCCCTGCTCGCATTTTTTGATGGCTAGCCATCATAACTTTACTGTATAGTTTAATGTGCAGCATAGTAGAACAGTAGCAGAGAAAGGACGTCCAAATAGCAACATTATTAGGCTTGAAAGTTGGACAGTCTCTTATTCCACCCTTCCAGTCTCCTTATGAAACCTGTATTACTTTGTGAATATTGAGTTCTACAAGGTTAAAATTTTGGCGTATGCTATTAGTATTACACTAACACCCAACAAGATTAACTGGCAATATGCAGGTGTAAAGTGGAGCAATGGGCTTTTGAAAAGTGTTTATATGCGATGAGTTGGGAGTGAAAATGTATTGATAATGTTGATGGCAAATATAAATGGTATAAGAGATATTAGTTCTAAGGAGCTTAAACTTCCATATGTTTACTTTTTTTTTGTTTTCACTGTGTTTCCACTGCATTACATTTACTGTATATATGGGAAGTTTTCCACTAGACTTCCACCAGCACTAAATATTCAGGGGTATGAATGTGAGACACCGGTGCATCACTTCCCCCACCCACATTTTCCCCCTATTAGCTCCTGAGATTCAAGCTTTTTTTTGTATTTTTTTTTTCTTTCAACCTCCCAGCTACAGTCATCTGGTTGACCACTGGGGCCAGCTGGGCCTTTTAAAACATTCAGTAAATATTCTCTGAGAAGGCACAAGGCACACATTTAGAAGGCGTTTACAATAATGACTCCCAATATAACATGTAACCAAGCAGAGGTGAAGCAGTTCCGTCCCCTTCTTTAGAATAAATCTGTTTCTGTCGTATTTCCTGCTTTGATCATTTCTAATGTCGTTTATGTCACTCTTTGTAATGTTTGACATATTTGCTTTTGCTTTCATACAAGTCCCCCGAGCCTTCTTTGTCTCACCATGCGGGCTTGAGTTGCTTTTCTACTCTCTCCTCCAGGAGCTTTTTCTTTCATTTGTGCAAATAAATTAAACCTAATAGCTGCAATACCATTAGGAATTCCTCGTGCTTGTTTTGTAACCCTGCGAACATGCAGTCTGAGATAAAGAAAACAATAAAAAGAGAAGGCAAACCGAGTGGAGCTGATGCTTACAGGTACCTGACTGGAGAGGCTGAAGTTGGTGGCTGGACTGCGCTTCTTGCCGCCGGTGGTGCCGACGCTGCTGTTGGCGCTGCTGGCTGAGTTCTTCCGTTTCCTCCTCTTCGTGGTTGTCTGTCGGGCGGGCTCAGCTTTGGCGCGACCAGCAAAGAGAAACAGAGGCCATGCCAAGAACATAATGCATACAGACAGAGACAAGGTGTGGGGTGTATGTGCAGTGTGTTTGCATGTGTGCATTATAGTACATATAGTGAAGATCCTGAAAGAAAAATCCCATGTGCAGATTCAGAGACATGCAGAAACAGCAGTTCAAAATGCCTGCGGATGCGTGCATGCGAGCAACACACACACACACACACACACACACACACACACACATAGACAAGTTTTACAGATAAGAGTCACTACAATGATCCATGCTTTGTTATCTACAAAGGTGAAACCACAAGAGCGTTAAGATCTCCCAGGACATGCACTAGTAAGAAAGAACCTGTTTCATTTGCATAAATGCTCAACAGTGGACTCTGATGTTCAACAATGCAAATCTGTTAATGTTCCTCAAAAGCATGAGCCAGATTAAAGCTGCAGAGGCTGAAAACTAGAGTGTTTGTGCTGCTTTTTTTTTTTTTACATTTATTTTATTTCCATTACTTTAAAATGCTGAGCAAGGGTGAGTTACAGCTTTAATCATCGAATCAATGTTTTAGCCGGGTCTTTACATGCATTAAAAATGTGTAACCTCGTTAATGAGCATGCGGTTGAGCATCCATGATAAGCTTGCACATAAAAATGTATTTCAGTCCATTCCAGCCAGCACCACAATGCCGCTGTCGCGTTGGACTCCAGACAAACTGTCAGTCTAAGAGAGAAGATACCTTTTTTGTGATTTGTGGGAAATATTTCCGTTTTGAAGTTCTGTGGGTGTCCAGCTGAAACCGGAGCCAGAATCAAGTTTTATTTCACTCAGATGGTGGAATAAGTTCTTAAACAAGTAGGAGCTCAAAGATGACAACAGAGAAAAGGGAGAGAAATAATTGAACATTCAACATTGTGCACATGCTACTTAACATAACTAGGTAACATATGGATCCTGCATATGGATCCTGAAGGTGCAATTAAATCACAAGTAAAGTCATTATTTTGAAAAACATAAATTACTGATGCAGGTTAAGTGGAGATCTCAGGGTTTCAAATTTTTTACAAAAGAATTTCTGTAGTGCATAATTCATGGATACAAGATTTTGCAAATCCTGCTGACATTGTTAGAAAACATTATTCCTTTTAATCTCAAGAGAGGCAGAAAACACCGCTGTGATCTTCAAACAGATGTCTGAAAATGAAATACATTTTTTCGAGGTTCTTTCTAATCACACCGAGGGAGATGCTCTCATATTCAGTTATAACAATCAGAGACTCGTGATACAAACAAAACTGAAACTATAAACCAGACCCGAAACAATAAAGGGAATTTTTATCAGTATCTCTCCCTGTTTGATTCCCTCACTTTGACAGACGTGTGCACAAAACAAAAACAAAACAAAAAAAAGGCGAGTCTATTGTGAGAGACAATCATTTCTGTTATCCCACTGGTTTCCTCCGATGCCGAGCCGGTGACGCACTAAAATCACTTCCATTTCCACCAAAAGGACTTATCAGAGCATAAATGCGCCTGTGGCTTCCTTCCTGGCTAAATCCGAACCAGTTTCCAAGCTGCAGAAGAATTGCAGGAAAAGGGGAATAACACGCCACCAACATGGAAAACCTCAATTTCAGCTGAACTGCAACAATCAGGCAACAGTTGTGTCAAAATAAAGATAGATCCTTATTTTTTAAAAGGGTCAAGCAAAGAGACTTCAAGAGGGTCTCATTATATTTAACATTTAAAAGGTTTTAACAGGAAACCAGGACCAACCAAGCAGGAGATTACATAAAAGTATACCATACATAAATTACACTATTCAGGATATTCTATATTATGTTTATAGTTTATTAGAACAAATAACTATCAGTAGAGTCAGGAGTCTTTTTTCATATTCACAGAGCACACTCCGTTTTTTCTCTCTCTCTTTTTCTTTTCTTTGAAGAACGTCGCTGACGCCGGGGAGCCGTTGGCCGGGGAGCTGGATCTACCAGTTTGATTACACCCCACACTCTTAATTAAAGTTACACAGGTCTGAGTCAAAGGCTTTTCGACTGGTGTTGGTTTTTAAAGACATCTCGTCATGCCTCGCTAAGCATTTCTGTAATTTGCAGCCACTCCGATGTGTCCCAATAAAAAAAGGGGGGGGGAAGAAGATGCTTGGTTTACTCTCTCTCTCCTGTCTTAAGACTCCACAGACAATTTAAGCCCGGCACATTTCAGAAACCACCAAACAAACATCAATCACAGTCGGCTAAAAGGCCCGTTTAGAAGGGCGGGGTTAAGATTCAAGAGGCAACGCTGAATTTTGATTATTTCTTATACCTGACAGGCAAAACATATCTGAGAGATTAAGATGTATAATGGCTAATTTGGGAACAAAAGTGATGCAATGGAAAGACATTCTCAGCAGAAAATATTCATATTCCTGCATAGTCACTTATCACTGATTCCTTATGGGACAAAAAACTTAGTTGTATCATATCAACTATGATTCCTTCAGAAATCAGAAACAGCTCTGTCAGTCTTCCTAAACTGTGGGGGTTCTGGATTTTATTGCACTACATTTTAAATTAGTGATGGATAGTTACCTGGTGGAGCTACCATTCTCTGCCATTTTTGGAATAGACATGTCTTGAGACAGTCCCGGGGGCTGAGGTTGTAAGTTTTGTGCCTTGACATGAGCTCCTGCATGGGTTCCAGGATGACACACAACTGCAGACACAACAGGACAAACCACAAGTTAAGTTAAAGCAAAAAAAAAAAAAAAAAACCCAAAACAACAAAAAACATTTATTGATGAGAGTACAGTTTCCACCTTTCTGTTGCTGCTTTAAGGAAATAAAAGTAATAATGAAAGCATACTTAATGAAACGCTTTTCAAAAATTTGGGATAAGCAGAAGCAGACAGAAAAAGAAAGATGAGCAGAATCACACATTTTTCCAAAAACAACCTTGTTGATCTTAAAATGTATGTACAATACAGGTAATTATGAAGACATGTGTGGGTATTTAGTCATTAGCAGCAGTTAACATGGTGAACTCATTCCCACACTGCTCCAACCATGTTCTTTTTAAAACACCTTAAGTACAATACTCAGTCTGGAGAAACTGTAAACCTCTGCTGACCTGCAAAGAGAGGAACCAGGGGTCAGTCTGTCATCTTAAATACATCAGGACTGGCTTATCCAGATAACATCTGGAAGACATTACAGGTTGGTCAGACCCCCCTGTTGGGCAGCATCCAGATGCTTGTTAGAGCCATTGGCCAGACACAGGCCTGTCTACGTTAAACCAATCATAGAGCAATGCAGGGATCATGCCTAGTTTCATCTGACTGTTTTTCAAACTCAGTTTTCTCTTTTAAGGAAGTAATCGATCATTAAAGTTTTCCGTTTTTTTCCTCTTTAACAAAAGATTTATATAAAAAAAGACTTTTCCTCTCTTGCATACTCTGTCTCCAATATAAAAGCTACAGAGCAGAGGTAAACAGGTAAAAATGCCTCCCTTTCACTCTTTACGGCCAGCTTACATATGAAAACAAAACAAAGAGATCAGGACGAACATTTATTGAAACAACTTAGAGCAAACCCTATTAATGTTCTGCAGCAAAGTGACTTCCAGAGAGAGGTCTTTGTGGATTGACAAGCTTGGGAAGAGTCTTCTGTACCTCAATCACTGGGCTTCAAGTCTGTCTCTTATTAGCTGCAAATGTTGCAGAATCGTTCCATTACTTTAGCTGGCCGTGAGCTTTTTATGTTCTTCTGGTGTTTCTGTGTCTCAGTGGGGCGCAACAGCTATAAAATACCTCAGATGGGTAAATATGTCAGGAACACTTTTTTTTATGATCAGGACTTTCTGATTTTAGAAGGAAACACGTGTCACAAACGATTCTGTCATGTGGAATAGATTTCCTCGTTGATTTTGCTTGAAAGAACCTGAACTTGTTCGACAAAGTGAAACAGATGTTCCCTTGAAATGGGCTACAGTTCAGATTTTGAATCTCTATTATAATCTGACCTGAGATGTTGAAACTCAGGCCTGCTGTTTCTCTAAGTGGTACATATTGACATTTTTTGATCTCAGGCCTGCGACATGACATTCATTTGTCAGCAGCTTCATTTAAGGAAAAAAAGGACAAATTATTTCACCTATTCAAATTTTTAAACACCTTTCGACAAGAATGTGCCCTTTGTTGGTATTGATTACATTTTTCTGCATTTTTTTCCCCATATATTTCAAAAAGCGACCTGTTCAGGGTGAACCCCGCCTTTCGCCTGTAAACAGCTGGGATCGGCTCCAGCCCACCCGCGACCCAATTGGATCAAGCGGTTCAGAAAATGGATGGATGGATGGATTTCAAAAAGCAGCAGCTCCTCTTTAATAAGCCAGTTTAAAATTGTGAACACAGAATTCAAGTCTTGGGATCGCTTCACTGGTTCAAAGTCTGTATCTGGATTGATTTTAAGGTTTTCCTGCATACTTTTCCATCCAACCAGTCAGCTGAGGTCTAGGCTAAATCTTATGTGGTCAAGCTTTTGCAGTAGAGCCCACATAAATGTCTGCTTTTGTACTTAATTGTTAATTTACTCCTGTTTATCAGGGTTCAAATGTATTATTTACTATCATTGCCTTTTGTTGTAAATATTAGTTGTCAACTTTGTTGTTTCAAATTCTCAGAGATAGGCCGTCTATTATTTAGCTAAACTCAATCTCTCTAAAATTAATTATTCTTATTCAGTCACAGTGATGTCACATGTGATATCTACTGTTACTAATAGACCATGACTGGCAGCAGGACACACACATATTGAATCGTTTTCCTCATCATTAACATTCTATCAACCTGTTTACACACTGTTGGTCTGCCTACAGTTGCTGAAGCTTCTTGTCACTTCAACCAGACATTATGTGCTGGACATTTGCTCTGACGAGTCGCACTGACTTAAACCAGCGCAACGACATAACTATCAAAGTTGCGGTCTCACAGTCAGGATGTAATGTAAGAACTGATGCAGTGACAGTAAGCATGGGTTACTAGGTTGATCAAGGGCACTCTCAGAGTGATTACTGAGAGAAAGGAGACTGTTAATCATTCACTGCATGCTCAAATGATGATGATCTCATCTGACCTTCAGCTTCTCACCACTCCTACTTTTCTGATGTGGGTTTTAATCAACATGTTCGTCCCAACTCCAGTTGATCTGTACAGCAGAAACTGAACAAAAAAAAAAAAAATGCAGCAGAAAACCTTTAGAGGAGATTTGTATCATGAACTGGCTACCTACTGGTATTTGTACAGCAGCTTTAGGAGCTTTTATACAACTCGTTTGACAACATCAGGAGATCTCCCAGAAATGATGGATGTTCACCAGGTTTTAAATTGGTTATCCCAACAATGCCAAATTACCCTACGTAAACACGGTGATGTGTGTTGCTTTTGTCTCTGTGAGGACGCCAGTGTTTTTATGCTATACTGCTATACTGAGGTAAAGTGAACATCCCTGTAGCAGACTAATCCAGTGTTCTCTTCTGATAGTTCCCTCCTGACATAGTAATATCCCTCCCCAGCTCAGCCAACAAGCCCTGGCTCTCTGCCTGAAAACAAGGGCTATTTTCAGGCTGAATAGTAGGAAGCCGGCAGGTCCAATACATGGAAAGGCTTATACACTGCAAATGAAAAAAAAGAAAGAAAAAAAAAAGAGTGTGTGTTTGAGAGTGAAAGAAAGGCCAGTTGTATCCCTCAGCCAGGAAACTGTCAGTCTCTTTTGGAAGGACTGATAAACGCTGGGAAAGGCCGATTCCACAGACATATTATTTGCAGTTTAATGTGAGGAAAGGGTATATTTTTACTTGCCAACCGCAGATAAGAGCAGGAGAAAATATCATTTGCAAAGTGTACAAATTGTTGAATAACAATGACGAGACATCAGTGGTTCCCAGCCTGAAGATCCTGACGTCAAGAGGGAGGTTGCAAGACAAGGCTAATAGATGTTTAAAAGATTGTATAAAAAAAAACACTTTTAATTCACTGTTCTTGCTGCTTTGTTTTTTTCAAGAACTAGATGGTTTCCCCTCTTTGCTTTCAAAAGAATCCATATAACAATGGTGTACAAAGGGAAAGTTGAAGTTACACTCAGATGTAATCCAAATGTGTACTTTGTGTCAAGGTCCATTAATAATAAAAAAGCAGGGAGAAGCACAGCTCGGTGTATGGCAGATTCTGCTCAGCCATCATTTTCCCGTTGTCCCTAAAAACACGCCAATTCAGTGCAACAGTGAAGCATTTTCCGGTGCCAAAAACTGAAATACTGAAATGAAATAAAACCTCAAGACAGCATGTTTGTCAATTTTAAGCATCTTCCAGTGCTTTTAAAAACTTTGGTTTTGATTCACTAAAATCCCACGAAGCAAGCGCAAAATTGCTTGCAGTGCGAATAAATTGCACCTGCTGTGTTTCCATGATTTAGGAGTAATCAATTAAGATTAATTGAGCAATTGATAACAAGCACAAACAGGCTTAATTACATGAGGTTTTAGCACTATCATCCCGAAGCAGATAACAGAATACTGGTAAGACACATAAGAGCCAGTTGTAAAACAAGATATGTGTACAGATTGAAAGATGTTTCGTTAATGACATCGTAGTTATTACTGGCAAAACAACAATGAACGCTCCTCCTTTTGTCTGAAACGTTCAAATCGGCACTATTTTTGTAAAGATTTTGTTCCAGAAGTTCAGTCCTCGCCTCCCACCGCTCATGGGATAATAGTTTATGCCTGCCAAAAATATGTGCAAAAACAGTCACTGCAGATATTCCACGTTTATTTAGCTTATATTTCTATTTTACTTGTAGTATATTTCTATTTTATTTAGCTTACATTACTATTTTATTTTATTCTACTATTGCTCTTCTTTTATGGCCAAACCGGGACCTCAGTTCCAATTTCGTACCATAAACATGTAAATGTGAGCTGGTATGACAATAAAGTTCCTTGATTCCTTGATTGATTCCTTGATTCGGTAAATCACATTGCGCATGCAAAGTTAATAAATTTGCATCTAATCCTCCCAGCAGTACTCCCAGCAGCATACTGGCTGAAACGCCTATAATACATATTCTTCCAAGGCAAAACAGGCAAATTGGATTGTGTTGCTATTTTCTCCCATTTGTCAGTGCGCCAGGTTAGTAAATCAGCTGCAGCATGTTTTTGCACATGTTGTCAAGTTTGCGGACGTTTTCACACACAGAAATCTGGGCCATGGTGTTCGACAAAAGTCATCTGATTTGTACTTCACCAGATGCCACAGTCTCAGCAGAATATCTTTGGTTTAAAAGCAAAGGGAGTCATGCTGTGACTGTTTAGATATAAACAGCTTAACCTCTTATATAAAACGCAAGTTGTCAGTACACAAAGCATGAACACAAGCTGTTTCCTTTCCTCAACACTGACCATCACCAAAATAAAGAGTAAGCAGAAGGCGAACCTTCATTGTGTAATTACAGAAACTTGAATTATGTGTTGTTTTCTCTTTCAGCCACATTAGAGTTGCTTTCTGTATAGAAAATCATTGTTATAGAAAAACAAAAACAGCCGCCCTGCTCTTTCTCTGTGAGCCTTTCTTCACTTGGCTATAATAAGCAGTGGAGGTGCCGTTCTCTGATTCGCGCCATTTCACAATTATGAGTCTCAACAGGGAGCTTTCATTAATGTTATGCTAATTTTCTGTATCCAATTAATTCTTCCCTCTCCCCATTCCTCTTCTGTTCGCTCTTGTTCTCCCATTTGGAAATTGTAGCTGTCAGTCAACTGTGCGGTTGAAAAACACAAACAGAACCCTGTGAAATATTCACTAATGTATTTGGTCAACTTACATTTTCTATTTCTGCTAATTATAGTGCCGGTCAGGTTAAAAATATGTATAAAGCAAAGAAGTAATAAGCACTTATTTTTGGGTTTATGCCATACGCTTTTGAAAATACAAATGCTCAAGAGTCAGAATATGTGTTGAGCATGTAAATGAATGTGAAAACCTTTAATTCACTTAAAAATGAAAAGAAAAAAAAAAGAAATTCAAACCCAACAATGTGACTGAGGACTGAAAGCAGAAAACAATGTCTTGGAAAGAAGTCAAACTTAGACATTCAAACCCCTGCAAATGCAAAACTGTATGTAAAATAGAGCATTCTTATTGCAGAGCATATAACGTAATCACATTGTGGACCACATTAAAAACAGAAAGCAAAAATACTCTACATAATAAAAAAAGCGCTATGCGGTCTAGACATACAAGTTAGTTAGAAACTACAGCTAACACTAATTTCTGTGGTGTGTTTAAAAATGGACAAGCATTGCTCCTTGGTGTGCATCGAAGGGAGGAGTTGAAAACAAAAGCAAAAGTAGAATGTGAATCATAGACATTGTCAGCCAGCATACACATGCACCCACAAACAAACACACATACAGTATGCACACATACACATTTGTACACACAGTTCTTACCCTGAGGTAGTTGAGGGTGAAGTTGGTCAAGCCCATGCGAGTGATGTTTTTGGACAGTTGTTCCAGCACCTGAGGGTCTTGTGCCTAAAGTCAGCAGAAGAGAAATATATATATATATATATATATATATATATAGCACGATTTCCTTTATTTCTGGCTCCTGTTGCACTAAGCTATTGTTTATTCAAAGTTATTTGCATTAAGTTAAACTTTAAACATTAAAAAATAAAGGAAATTGTGCTATTGACTTTACACTTAAGACATTAAAATGCATTTGCATAATGCATAGTGAAGATGAAGCCCCATCTAAATCTATTTAGAAAAATGAAACTGCAACTCTGAGGTTATGTAGAATTATACAATAAGTGTGGGAGTGAAAGATATATCTTTAATAATAGCAAAGTAAAAAACAAAAAGCCAGGCTGGCAATTACAGGGGTGCATCTGAAGACACATGATTATTCACTGAGCTTGTTTGCCGCTCCACAAATAAGCATTCACATCATAAAAAGCTGTAGGTATTGACAGAGCAAAACATAGCCCAGACTGAGCAGAAGCAGCGAGCATACTTGCATTCACGGCCTCATGAAAAATGCATAACTCTATCTCAGGCAGCATCTCGGTGTGGAGAAAGTCAAGAGGGAAGAGAGGGAGTCCTTTTGTACCGTCAGCAGACCAGCATGAGTGACGGGAGAACTGAACTAGTGTGCATTATCTGGCAGCCCGTTGAACACTGTCGGAATTACTTTATTCATCAAGCAGAATTAGGATGAATGTACTGTAAAGAAATTTTTCTTGGCACCACTTATGTAGGGGGATGTATCAGCAATCTGAGTAGCAACCTGCGAGAATACTGACATATTTGCAGCAAAGACGACAGAGGCAATCTGTTCCAGAGGCCTCGCAAACAAGAGAACACAAAAATATTCAAAATTTTAGATGCAGGGCACTGGTTCAAATAGGAAATTTAAACAATGAAAAACAGTGCCAGTCAGCATCTGCATCAGCTTTAAAGTAAGAAAAGTCAAGCTGCTGCCCAGGAATGGTGAAAGTCATCTACTGATACTGTATAAGCAACTTTTTACCACTGCTAGTCGTGAGAGTTTAACAGAGAAAAACTGCACTTCTGAAAGTGTTTTATCTATTGTACAGCTACAGCTTACAGTTAACATTAGGATTTAGACCGATTTTACAAACTACTACACATGGCTGCAGGTTAGATCAACTTCCCATAAATAACTCATCTCAGCCTGGTTTAACACTAGTGGAAAATGCTACATAACTTAATCAGTAAATACAAAGATATGTATATATATATATAAAGATATGTACAAACTATGCAACAATTTAAAGAAACAAACCAAACCTTTTTTGAAAAAAGAAACTTAAATTAAATAAAACCTTTAGAAAGTCTTGTAAGTGAGAGATGACTTTCTGAAGTCAACATGCGTATGTTACAGAAACTGCTGTGCCTATTTGTTCTAGTTATTAGAAGACTTCTCAACTTTCAGAAATCAAAGCTAAGTACTTAAATACAAAGTACATCAAAGACATTCACATCCTAACATGCACTTATAATTTGTTTTTGCAATACATGTGTGCAAAAATTTCAAGTTTACCTTTTTATTTGTAGAATAAACATTAGTGCAGAGTGTATG
>JBBDHI010000007.1:9524492-9535340 GCA_037177115.1 Craterocephalus stercusmuscarum
TAATCCAACACCGTTTGCACCGATCATACTCTACACCTAGTTATCCAGAAGATTCAAAATATAGGGGGTTGACTACCGGCTGGGCTGTAGGGCCTTTTGAGGTTTTTCTCAGGTGAGTCACTCTATCGCTTGGTGGAAGTTTGCATCTCTGAGTGCTTCTAGTTCTCTAATAGTTTCTCCATGTTCGCGTGTCCCTACTGCAAAGGGAAATAGCTCTGTTCTGTGCTGCCTGTTGATATCACAGAAATGTGATTCATAATATCCAATTCGAGACAATCCTAACATTTGCAGCTCTAAGCTCCAGGTTTATAGTATTTCTCTTCAAGGAAAAATTTTCTACAGCACAAGAAGTAATTCATTTTCTATTTCCAGCTGCTGCAACAGCTTGCAATAAACAGAGTGACTGGGCAGTTATCGTGAACAGGGACATTCACCGTGCCTGAGTAGATGAAACAGCACATAAGCACAGAAACTTTATCAACACCACGTCAAAGAAGAGAAACTTAACAGGCGCGGGCCAGGAAATTTAATGGACAAGTGATCTCTGGTGGTGCAGTGCTAAATTCCTACAATGGTGATTACATAGCTCCTAGTTTGTTGCCAAAACAGAGCAGGCAGATCGTAATAGTTATTATGGTTTACTGCAGGCTACAAGGGCGGAAACACAGCAAAATGCAGACGCTGCTGTGGAAACAACCTGGGTGAATGTAACACAGTGTCCTGCTACCAGAAAGATCTAGTGATACCGATAATTAATCATGTTGTCAACTATCACCTTTTCCATCTCGTTCACCTTCATCATCTCACAATCTTTAAAAAGCAAAGCTTATTATCCTGTGATAAGCATTTATAAGTGGATATTTTGTCCAATTTCTCGAGATAATGTGAAACATCAGCTATCACATGAGAACGAGCTCAAACAGTGGAGCAATCCCTGGCATGGCCGCACTCGGCTTCCCTGAAGTCTATTCATTTAACATTTAGTGTGTCCTGAGTAGAAACTTGTAATTGTCGTTACATCCTGCTGTGGGTCTACAGAGAGACTGAGTTTTGCCCCATTGATAAATCTAAACCTTTTTACAAGAGCTTTCAGCCATATTAGTCACATTTTGTTTAGGAATCAAACCACTTAACTGAGATTACATGTCAACACAGCACGTGTCTCAGTTCCAAACAGAAGTTTAAACCTTTGTACACAGGAATACAGAATGAACTTACTTCTGAATCCCTCTGCTACTGTAAGCATCACGGCATGTCTGTGTTTGTCTCTGACTCACATTTGTTTTCATGCTAGGGTCAAGCTCATGGTGATTCTTCCTCTTTGAAGACAGACAGGTTAAACAGCCATGTAACAATGTCATTTTAAGGAAAACCTCACAAACACATCACTGTAACAGCAGAATTTAAAAGTTTGCCCATTTCTCCATCTTTTTGCTAAAACATTTCGATTCTGAAACGGAGGCTATTCATAGAGTAGGAAACAATCTGCTCTTATTGTGTAAATCAGCAATAAATAACATCACGTTAATGCTTCACTGCAGCATTAGTGAATTATCTGCACAGCCCTGTTATCAGTGCAGTAATTAACATTTTGATTTGCACCATCTGGAAGTAAATAAAGAAGTTTTGTGATCATTGCTGCAAGTGAGGTGAAGAACATTTAGGGCTTTTATAATGACTTTATTCTTAATATGTTAATAAAAAATGTTTTACCGAAGCCTTACAATAGTGTACCTCTGGTTTGATTTATGCTGCGGAGCTTTATATAATGTTCCATCTCCGTTTATATCAGACGGTTATACGTCTGGGTTTGGAAATACGAGCCTTGTGAAATAAAATATGACATTATGCATTGACAAATCTCCACCTTCTCCTTGTAAAATATACTGCAGGTCACCGGTGGGCATTCTTGCTTGCTGTCTTGTTTGCACTGCTGTCCAGTTTGTAGTTTCACAGTAGATATTTGGCACAAAGTTGCCCACTTTGCCCAGAGGGGGGAATTACAGCAGCGTTCTCTGCAGGATGGAAGATTTTTGTCCACCCTGTTACTCCAACACTCCATTTCTTATTATTGCAGACCGAGAATATAGACGCACAACCTTCCATTCGCCAGCCAGCTCTTCTAACCTCTAGGCAAGTTCTGCCCCTTTTTATAAAGCCACTTTACCATTTATTAACTGACTCACTGACTGCAAGTCTCACAGAAAGAAATGCAATATCGTTTGTTTGAGCTGTTAGAGATTTTCATTCCTCTAAGGTGTCCGGTAAACCGAAGCGAAATCCTTTTTTTTTTTTTTTTTTGGCGCCGCTATATGCAAAAAATTGCCAGCATGTTCTTCTTAAACCTCAACTGTTTCATTGTCATGCACGCCACTAATGTCTGGGCCGCCCAGGCAGATAACATGTCTTTGATGCACCAAAATAATAACAAAGCCATCAGGGTTTGTGAGGATTTTGTGAAAATGATTCATACAGACACCGTGCAAACTATGACATGAAAGCAGTGCAAGATACTCATTTAGGGGTGTGTGACATTCAAAATCATCCTTCTCTTGCTGTGTTGTAAGGAAGCGCTCCGTGTGACAGATTGGCATACTACTTTTTTTTTTTTTTTGAACTTTTTGAAAGGAAGTGCAAGGACCAAGCAGCGGCAGTATCCTGAGGGACTGAGTATTTCCTGCGGTTTTGGTTGTGCTTTGAACTCAAAGGAGCCCTTTATCAGTCTACTGTGCTGTTAGGGATGTACGAGTAAGAGCACAGACTGTTTGAGGAGTGTTATGATAACTGCCGAATAAGACATGCTAAGGCAGGGCATTCAGGCGGCAAACATACAGCAGATGCTCCAGTGTTCTCCAGATATCTCCCAGATAAACTGTAGCACTCCAGCTAAATTGATCTGTACATAGAAACACCACTGAGCATGCTTAAATAGATCTGCCCACGGGGGGTAAGGGATGTGTCAGCCAAAGCATGTGGTGAACACGGGTGGGGGGTGGAGGGGGGGGCAACAAAAGCAGTGCAGTTTATCTGCTGACTGAAGATCCACTTCAGTGACCTCTCTGACAATTTGAATAATTTCAAGCAATTCACTGTAGGGAATCATTGGTTTACAGAGCAAACAGAGAGCAAGAGTCTCATCCATGAAAGATGAAACAAGCCCACACACTCCTGCTGCAATCCCATTTCTCAGCCGCACAGGTGGGCTTCATTTTGTCTACAAACTATCCTGGTGAAAATGGCAACATTTTCCAGTAACCACCCTTGGGAGCTTTGAAATGTAATTAATGACATGCAAGTCTGCTCATCTGGTCCAGGGCAAGAATACATCCTAGTCAATGGTGTGAGGAGTTAAACTTGGCTAAATAATCATTTGCAAAAGGAGCTTCTTCCAGTAAGTCGACAATGTTTTCTCATGCGATTTTTCTTGGACAACAGTCATTCACCTCCCATTAAGAAGGTAATCTTAATTTTTTCTATCATGACAACAAAGACTTTCTATTCATTCATGGTAGAGTTATATTTCGGTCGCTGCACCGAGTCTGACTTGTAAGTGGAGATTTCACCATTTGAAATATTCCCTAATACGAGTCCGGGGGCGACCGTGAGCTGATGTTGCAACCAAAGCAGCGCTATCACAGATTCACTTGTTATTAATTTGGCTTCTCTACACCAGCATGTTTTTTTTTTTTTTTTTTTTTACTTTTACATCATACTTTTAACTGAACCATGTGTTTAATGTTATAAGAACATGCGTAGCTTACCAAAGAGATGGAAAATTTATTAAAAACCAAGGTAAGGCTTCTTGCTTGGTGGAAACAAGCCAAATTCGATGAGGTGAACATATAAAGCTATTTCCATTGGAACCTACTTTACAGTCAGGACCCGTAACAGCAACAACTGATTACTAATGTACAGTGTGAAGTTTAATTTGTGTTTGTATGTAATAGATGTTGGTTTCTCTGCATGGTATTTTGAGCTTAAGCTTAACTTAATTACATTAGATGCATTCTTTTATTTATTTGTAGGTAGGTTTGTGTTTTAATGCCCCTGTATTCTAATGATTACTGTGAAGACTTGTAATTTATTATGCCATAATATTCTCAGTAGGTGTTATTAATCGTACCACGAGCTCATCAGGCATTTACCAGATCTTAGGTAATTTCTTCAACTTTAGAATGAACACAAAAGCAACAATGAACATATAAACTATTGTAGCTGTAACTCTGAAATATTGCTGTTTTTTTTCTGATAATACATAATCATAGTGAGGTGTTGTTTTGCGGGGTCTTGCAGAAATCACCATTCACAGTCGTGTTACTGTGGTTTTCTTGAATTGGGTTTGCATTGTTAGTCCTGATATGTTCATGTGGCAGCAGATATTTCTCTCTGGTTTTCAGTAAGCACTTCACTGCAACCTGAGCTTATCTACGCATTAAAGCTGATTAAAGTAACATGACTAATGCTAGCAGCATGGGCTTGACTGTGGCAGCGGTAATGTGCTGGCACTTCTCTCACATGCTGTAAGAGACTCAGACAAAGGCATATGAGAGAAGCTTCTACTCAAGGCAGCCTGCCAGAAAACCTTTTAAAGCTAAGATCAAAATCTAACCGTGCAGTTCTGTTGCCTAAATCTCTAAATAGCAACATAAAAATGTGAGAAACTCACAGATAAATAAAGTCTTATTAAAACTGTTAAAAATAAGATGTCCATTCGCTGTTCCTAATCATTTCCGTCACCCAGCCTGCTTCTTTTTTCTTTTGTGTGTGTGTGTGTTTTGTTTTTTGTTTGTTTTGTTTTGTCTCCTACTGTATATGTTGACTTTCTAAAGTCTCTGTATGAGAAAGCCCAGAAGGCAAACATAAGAGTTCAGGCAAATAATTATTTCACTTTATGAAAGTGACTACTGCAGTGAAGTGAACCTGATTTATCTACATGGTTTCATTTTACAGTAGGAACTTTTTGAATTTTCTGAATACCAAGGGCACTCAATATAATATGTTATTTTCTGCTGCATATCATACCCAGGCCCATTCTCAGGGGGAGGAACAAAAACCTATTCTTTTCCCAAACCATGATCATAACTGTGCACCGGTATTTTCATACCATTTGCTAGTGGCATAGTAGTCCCACTGCAAGTATTGGTCATACTTATGAGGATTAATGTGGATTAAACTGATTTACTGATAATATTTTTGTCAATTCTTACAATAGATGATTGTTGATCCCACTTTGGAGAAACAGGATAATTATAAAAACCTAATTAATGAAAACCATGAAGCCGTGAAGAATAATCTTCCCAAAACAAGTGCATCTTCTGGTAAAGTGTATACAATCTTATCTTGCTGTTGGGAAATGCTCTCTGATGGTTAACTAAAGCTTTTATATCTATGCTTTCCTCACAGCCATCAAACAATAAAAAACACATTACTTTTTGTAAAGCATATGAGTTGCTGCTAAATAGCTGCCTTGAGCAATTGGTTTATAACCAACAAAAGTTAAAACCGCAGTAGGCCGACTACAAAGTTATTATGGAGATAAAACAATTCAATCTCCAGAGGTGACTTTGCCTCAGGAGGAAGAGTGTTTATTGTTCAAGTGAAAGGTCAATGATTTGATTCACAACTTCCCCATCACACATGTTGAAATTTCACCGGCAAGATATATAACCTTAGATTGCCCCACAGTGCTTACATGGAATTACTTTGAATGCAAACTAATTGACTGTAATGTGATCTAGTATGAAATCTTCATCTTATTATATCACTCCATGATTTCTTTGCACTCTTAAAATTCCCTCATTATATGTATGTATGCCTCCAGCAGCATGTAGGGAAATTGGCATATAATTGTGGGTGGAGCTGGATATCAATGTGTGTGTAAAAATTAGAAGCTATCTCGGAGATGGATGTGCTTTCTGGTTAAAATCATATGGCCTCAGTTTTATTCTAAGAGAGATTTTAACTGTAGTCAGCCTTTTTTTCCTTTTCCTGATTTAATTCCTTTGTAATTTAGAAACATTTGAGCAAATGCAGCAAAAGCAGAAAGAAATAATGGAAGTTAAACTGCAGAATTACACTGACGGGTTTTAAAGACATGAGAATTTAACAAATCAAATGCATGTTCTCTCCCAGTGCTTTAGTAAGGAGCTCAGCTCAGATTTTATTTGACTTGTCCCTGGTTTATATTTGCATGACTTGCTGACTATGAAGTTGGGCGATTTAAGAAAAAAAATAAAAACTCATGCCTGCTCAGCAATGTGAATAAACAAGCCTACAGTTGAAAAAAACATACTTTTTTTCAACTGTACTAAGAAAAAAAGGATAAACCTGCCAAAACCTGCCAAAATGTAGGCAATGCTGCCACAAATGATGACTCTTAAACCATCGACAGCTTTCAAATACAGTTTACAAAAATAGTGTTTAAAAAGCAGATGCTGATAAGTGACGCTAATGCAGCCTCATTATTAGCGTTCATTTTTTGTCAATCATCTTAAAAATCATTTATCACCATTTTCTTTTTATTGTTACTTTTGCCTGTCGGTTTGTTTAGGGGTATATGGATATAATATATCTGCATTAGAAATTTGGACACTCATAAACGATGTGGCATCCATGCAACTGTTAGATGGGCCTTATTTGTCAAGGGTTTTGTTTAAATATGTTCAGATTTAGTGCTGGGTAAAGTCTTTTAAGGCAAAAATCTTGCATAATTTAGGCAGAATGTATGGCATGTTTTTAACGTAGGAATACTTAATTATTTAAGTTCCTATTTTCAAGAGTTATGTCTTAATAAACATTCCAAACGATTTTCAGTAAAGTACAGTGTACACTAATTCACTAATTCCCACTTTGGCACAGTCAATGTTACACATACGCACCTATGGCAAGTGAGAGGGGCTGCTGTGTGGATGTTAATATTGTTAGTTTTCCCTGTGCAATGAATGGTAAAAAAATCAGCTATATGCGATGGATAGGGGACATGGGAAAGAGCGGCTGGGAGCTTGTCAAGACATGATTAATTGTATACATAGTGGGAAATAGGTAGCCTTCATTTGAAAGTCAATGGCAAAGCTTAGACGTGCTCTGGGGGATTTAAAGCTACAAGTTAAAGTTATGATGGCATCTCCTGGGGGCTTCAGGAGGAACCTGCGGTCTGTTTCTGTCTCCTGTGCCTTCGAATCGAATGGTATGGTGCTTGCATCATTTACACAATAGTGTGCATAAGCCTGTGGGTGCAAGTAGTTGAACATGCAATAATACCGTGTAAGCTTGCACAAGGTTTGTTCATCTTCATTTCTTAGCATTTTCTGTTTCATAACATCATTTAGACATTTGATCAGTTTAAGGTAAGTCAGTTACTGGAGAATCTTTTACTATTTTACCCTAAACTCTTGGCTGCTATCAAATCAGTGTTGTTTTTTTTTGTTTTTTTTTTTTTGGCCAAATCTGTGTATAAATTCATCCAACTGTTTCTGCCGTATCATCAGTATTACTAGCAAGCCAGTGGAGGTCAGCCTTCTAATTACACACCCACAAATTATTTTACATGAGATGTGGCATGCTTTAGATCAGCTCAGGGCTTCTCAGTTCGGTCCTATGAGGGTCATAATCCGGAAGGTTTTCCATGTATCCCTGCTCTGCGCAGAACTCCATAAGATCCACTTAATTTGATTCATGTGTGTTGAAGCATCTTGGTTTCAATTAGGGATGTGCATTTCAGGCGTTATAAATTTACGAATTTCGAATATTCGACCCCCCCCCCCCACAGCTGCGGATAGACATAAAGAAATTTACAGTGATGAAATTAAAGCACGTTCGCCTATAGAACCGTTTTACTGGTTACAGTTTCTACATACTCCGGGAGAAGCGACAACTTTGTTCTTGTGAACAACATAAAGCCTCTCGCCGACTCCGACGTGGTTAACGTGGAGACGCTTGAGGCAGAGTTATTTCCACATTACCGCTGATGCAAGTTGAGCGGATGTTTTTAATAAACAGCTGATCGAGGTGGTGGAAAATACGAAAATGTAAACAACACACGTAGGATTTAGCTACACGGACACCACAGCACGCAAAATCCTGTCCTAGTTTGTCATAAATGTACAGTCACTGAGTAGTGACAAGCCCATCAGTGTACTGACTGGACAAAAAATTACTTTCTTCTTGTTCTTGCAGCCTCGAGCTCGCTTCTCGCTGAGTATGAAGCAAGCTTTAATCCCATTAAACATTAAACACACAGGATATGAAGTGCGCTGCTGCCACCAATGTGATTGTCTTCCACAGACAGCGAGAATCATCCTGACACGTTGCTATGCTGCAAGCGTGTGGAAGCCGTCAGTAACGCAATTTGCCCACATATGAATCACTTTTCGAATTTTTATGATTTAACGAATTTTCGAAAATTGATGCCCATCCCTATTTATTATCCGCCATAACTTTATTTATGTTGGTAACAGTCAGACAGAAGAAATGTCCGAAGCTGCCCGAAACACCTCAGCTGTAATAAAGTGATCAGTGCTGCATGTTAATAGGCTATTGTCCAATGAATTGAAAAGTCTGAAATTCCTGCTGACTGAAGCTGCAGCGGTAGCAACTGTGTTGTTTTCTGTCTCATAATAACTGTCTGGACGTAGCTGCGGCAGCCTGCAGGGAATCCCCTTGTTGACTGGTCTGATGCTTCGGACACTGACCCTTTCATGTGATCTCGCACTGATCAAGATGGGAAACCCGCAGTTGAGTTACCAAGTTGATAACCAGCCTCGTAGGACAGTCTATCCAGCCGTTATCTGGGTAAGAAAACCCAGATAATGGCGAGAAGTCTGTGGTATGTTGATCATGCTTCGTAGGACAGACCTCAGGACAAGAACGCATGCCTGAAAGAGGACGACAGGGACGGGAGCACAGTGTCTTGCGCACCCTGAAACCCTCGGTTCACTGCATGGCATTGTCTTGATTCCAACAGCCTTGAAACCAGTCCCAAGCACAAACACACGTAGGCCTAATAAAACTCCATTTAACTTTAGCCTAATTCAACATTTTTTAATTGTATTTATGAACTACCGGTGCAAACCCACAAGAGAGAGGAAAGCATTCATACTCCTAACTTTTCTTTTGACTTTGCTGATTTTCGGAAATGCTCCGAAGTGCTTGAAATTCAGCTGTTTCAGTGTAAAGCCAAAAGGAAAGTGAGGCATCTGGATGCTTTCCGTGCTTGTGGGCGTTATAATAGGTCTTATTTGTTTAGGAAGATCTAAATCTAAGCTCTTGAAAGCTAATGAAGAGACCGAAGATTTATTTACTTAGGCCATTTTATTAGTTTGTCTACATCTACCTCACATAAAAATAGGGAAGGAGATCCCCACATATTCTGAGTCCAGGAAAAAAACACTTAGCCATTCAATATAATTTTTTTATATATACCTATTGACTTAAAATAAATATTTCCCTGTCAGATCCTGGGGGAATCTCTCATCCTCCAGCGGCATACCTTTCCTTGAAGGCATGTGCCGTTACAGAGGGCCTCATACCGCCTCTTCCACGGCATTCGCCGTTTCTCCAGCGGCCCATACCTTTACATGAAAAGTAGGGGTGTGCAAAGCAGCCGTCATTTGCTCCTGTATTTGTTTTTGTTGAGAGTGGAAACATAGGCTAACTATTTGTATTAGAGTTAAATTTAAAAGTAAGTTTTTATGGACTTTTACATCAAAATTCTGAGTCAAAGTCAGGTTATGGATTCGATCTTGGATTTCTCTATTCCCAACTCTCCTCCTTAACCACACGCATATCATTAAGTACGTTGGAGTAAACATGAAATTAGAAAACAAATGACAGCTATGATCTTTATTAAGGGGGAAGAAAAGAAATGGGTTGATTTATAAGTTTATTATACATGATTACTGAAATCATTACATATTTCATAACAAACTACAAGTAACCTGGAGAGTAAAGTAACATAAGCCATGACCCACAGAAATGAAGAGGTGATGCAGAAGCGTTTTTTTATGGAGCATTTGAAGAGAATAATATGTGAAGTGAACACATTTACTTTGTCATCTTAGATGAGTAAATCTTGGTAATTGGTCGTTTGGCTTTGCATTATGTTTCAGTTATGACGTACAGTATGCATTTGTTTATGCAACACCATCTCCGCCTGCAGAAGGATACAGTTTAGTCAACACACGTTCAAATTGCAATTACGGGCATAAAAAAGGTTTTTGTTATTATTATTATTATTATTATTATTATTATTAGCATGCCAGTTGTACATTGCACTGATGTGTTTTCATTTGCGGGAACTTCAAGGGAATTGCGTGTTCTGCTTGTTGCTGCTCTGCTGCGCTGATCTCACACCCTGTGGGGGAAGGGAGATGCAGCCTTTCAAAAGCAATTTACCTCTACCTCTTAAAGCCAGGATGGAAGGGCCACCGGGGATCTCTGGGTTTTTCTTAAATATGTAGTCCTAAATCACAAAACGCATAACCACACTGTCACACATTTATTTTATTTAGTCTCCTTGCTGCTATCTGCAGACAGGGAAAGAAAAAACAAAGTTTTTCTCTTAGTTTTTATATTATTAATATATATACTAGCGACTAAACACACCTCAAGTTGGTATTTAAACATCTCGATTACAAGAGCTGGTTTTTGGCGGTCAAAGAACACCATTACCTTATTGGTTTGTTAAATGTGTTTAATGTAATGATCCCTGTATAACTCTGACCGGTACCTGGAAATTAATCAGAATCACATTAATTAGCCTATATTAAAATAAAATAAACTCTTGTTTTATAATCACATCACATACACCTTTATGGGAATTAGGCAGAATTCTTGTTGCTGAAAGAAAAG
>JBBDHI010000007.1:9539286-9549803 GCA_037177115.1 Craterocephalus stercusmuscarum
ATGTGTGTGTGGAGGTGTACGGGCGGGTGAGGCCATGTACTTTCCATCTTATCCAAGATGTTTATTTTAAGCTTAATTTACCCAGTTTAGAAAATTAAACTCTTTTTATACATTCAATGTTTTTTTCATTTTAAGAAAATAATTACCTAATTAATTGATTCATCAATTGATTCTTAATTGGGTTCCCATTGGGACCAGCTGTGATATGAATAGGATAATTGGCAGTGTAATGGTTGGGATTAGTTGTTTTCTTCTTGGATTTGCAGACAGTGGGTTGGATTTGGTTTCTAAGAGCTTGTGTACTCAAACTTTCTGTTAGAGCCTAAACTGGTGCTGACTTGTTCAAACTGAGTGCGCTGCTTCTTTTTTCTTTTTTTTTTTTTTTTTGTTCAGCCATACAGATACCAGCAAAATGATTCAATCCTCATAGGAGATTGATCACAATGTCATTGAAGATCCTACATAAACACAGGAACATTGAATAAATAAGAAATGATTGTAAATAGACTAAGACTGGCCCAGGATGAATAACTAGTGACCTTCCATTGCATAGGACGTCAATATTGTGGACAATAATTTAATAGTAATTTTTAAATGATTTTTTTGACAACAGTTCATTTTCCAGAAGCAGAATCGCATTAATCTCATGTGCTGTCGGTCAGAATGGATCTGGAGAACCATCTCATCTTACTGTGCTATCATCTTTTAAAGCAGATCAATGCAACTCTGGGTATGTTTTCCATGCAGTGCACACCCCAAAGCTGTACAGTGGGAGCTCCATAACGAAAATAGGTGACAGAAAAAGAAGAACGTTGTAAACAGAGATAACTTACGGTTGTTTTGAACAGGCGACGGCGAGTCACTATGGCTTCAAAGGCATGTAGTAAAAGTAATTATCAAAGCAGTATCACAGCAAAAAACGAATCGCATGTATATCTGTCCAACGGCAGTCTCGTGTATCACGAGACTTCCAAACCAAAAACAAACGCAAGCGTCAATGGGCAAAACTGCAAGCGCCGTTTTGGGTATCGGGAGACCCGACCCAAGAAGAAATGTCAGCTTTTTCATCAGTCAAGCAAAGTAATTACTTCCAAGCAGCTTTATGACTATGATAATGTTGCATAGATCTGCTTTAACTAACAGAACCAGTACTTGACTTTTCAAAATGTGCATATACGTACCTCCTCATACATAATATATGATTACTGAATTAATCTAATTGGTTGTGACAGTCTTTCTTTGTTGTCATCATGTGGATCCTAAGTGGCTCACATAATTATGTGTGCCCACTTTTAGCATGAATCTGATGAGGAGCCACAAAAATGATGTGTTTGCTGTTCCACTGGAATGAAATTAATGTGCTAGGTGTTGTGATTGCATTGCGGAGGAATGTCATTACACCATCTGCATACCATTATAATTTGTCTTGCAAGGGGACAGAAGTAAACTCTGCTCATCCATCTGCCTGTCAAAACAAAACTGTGGAAATGTAAAGCCCTTTGGTGAAAGAACACCATATTGCAACCCCTTTCTCAGATGATGTCCTCTCCCCATGTGTCTGTTTGAGATTTTCTCTGCTGTAGGTGAGATTGCAGGAAGGTTCAGGTCATGTGTTTGTCACTACAGCTGAGTGAGCGATGCCAACGGTAGAGATGGAAGGAAATATTGTCAACAAGCAATATTTTACTACTTTTTTCATGATCAATATTTCATCATACAGTATACATCATATTTTGATTAAAATAATGTTAATAACTTTTCGGGAACATAATGGCACCAAAAAAATCTATACACATTTTTAAATGATGATACATACATTTTCTCAAACACACATAGAAGTAAACAGCTGCGCTTGAAGCCTGCACTGTTAGCGGTTCATTCCTGACTGTGATTTGAAGGATTGTGTGTGACAGGCGTAACAGGATCGGACACATCCTCATAAGCCTCCCCAGAAAGACTTCAATCACCAAGACTCACTCGGCCATAAACAGCTAGTCACATGTTCAACCTGTAATTCCCATGGCGTTGTTCCAGAAAGTCGCGCTGGCATCATCCACATGGAGTCAGGTGTAGGATACAGTACGTAGAATTATAATTAGTTTTCAATGGGTCCACATTGGGAAGGATTTTTGCTTTTTTTTCAAACTGTAAGACCTTGAATTATATGCAAGACAACAACCTAAGATTACCACGTAACAGGAGGTAACTCTGAGAACAATAAAGAGGGGTTTTTTTTGTGTAATTTGAGAAATTTGTGCAGAGGCTGCTTTCCTTGCCTGACATAGGTGACAAATACAATTTGTGAGAGTTTGTCACTTTGACATCAAGCTGTTATGTCAGGACAAACAAAATGGAGGCAAGGACAACTGTGTACAAAGCCCCATCCATCCAGCTCTGACTTGGCCACATGGCAAATCTAGATTAACAGAGGATAAGCTGAGCGGCAGAGAGAGAGTGGGGGCGGTGGGCAAATTAGATTGAGATAAAGAGACTGGGAATAGGAGAAACGGCAAGAATATAAAGCGAGAGACGGGCTGATTTATAATGAGCATTTTGGAGCTTTAATATGACTACTGTCAGTGTGAGTTGCACCTTACTGTACCCCTTTAACCAGGCAGTTTCAGCCCAGTTATGAATCGGTAATGTTGATAAGCAATGTACTTTTCAGGTGCTTTCAGACTGAAGCTAAGGTACTGTACCCAACGTCTGCTGCCAAATAAGCTCAAAACCAGATGCTGTCCTGAGTTGCTCTGCTGTAATAAGGCGCTGATGTCCATGCTGACATTAAGCTATCCTTCAACGTCTGTGCTATGAGGTTACGTGCTCGTCTTGGGCTTACTCACTTTTAGATTACTTCTTATTCATTCAAACTGTTTAGAGTGAAAACTGGTCTGGACGTCCTCTGCCACATAATATAACCTACAACATAGCTAACCACAGACAACTTGTCTGACTTAGTGCAGTAATGTTGACAGGTTGCTTGCTCTTGCCATGCATTTCCTGTTATTTTTGTCTCGTACCCTTGAGTAAATTATTAACAATACACACGCAGTTGATCATGACAGAAAACCTGCCAGGTTCATCTGTTTTGGTGTTCGGCATTCTTTAAATGGCACACTCTTATTTTATTTTGATTTTATAATTCTTTTCTGCGCTTAGAACCTATCAAATAAATCCAGCCTTGTTTATAAAAAGATTTTTTTTTCTTCTTGTGACACTAGTCTGAGTTGTAATTTGCATTTGCATGATAGAAGCGCAGAAGTAAATGCTTTTCGAGAAGTGAGATCTGAAGCAGGGGACATGAAGGACAAGAAGGGAGGTAGCGCTTGTGGAGAGAGGGCAGCTGAGAACACAGACATAGAAAGATGTGGGCGGTCAGCTAGCCAGTTGTGACAGGGGCAGATGAAGCGCTGGTTGTACAGCTGGGTGCTTTGCCATCTCCAGAGTCTCAGGGCAGAGGAGAAAGACATGCCAGTAGCTCTGGGGGAATCTCTCTCGTCAAACAAATGGTCTGTGAACACTCTCTGCCATATGCAAATAAGCCTTGTTTGATATCTTTCCTACCTGTAGTGTAATACTAAATGTCACCTCCTCTAGAGAGGTGGACGTGGGGACATACAGTGAATGCCATGGAGCCACAGGTGTTTTGATGATTTCTACTCATTGGCTTTGTGGACAGCACTGCTTTGTTAAGCAGCAGAAAGCAGACGAGCAGAGAAAGCTTTTAGCAGGTGATGATGTTTACTTTCATTGTACTGAATTCAGTCTTAGAAGGGTAGTGGTCAGTCCCCTTCAGTTTGACATATGTTAACCATCGGCTGAATTCCCATACAGCGTTTTATAGTTTTATAGTTTTATACAACCTCACGATTGAGTTATGATTTTGGGTGCTTCGTTTAGATTGTCAGCATTTTAAATGCTTTTTCCCTCCATTTAGGGTGTTGTTTCTCACTCTGTGGCTACTTCTTACTTTTTAAACCCATTCTTTGTCCATTTATTCAAGTAACCAAACAAACTTATGTTCGAATTCGACAATACTTATGTCGAATGGAACAAATCAAACACATATCCATATTTTCCACATTACAATATGTTGGTGTTTTTCCATTAAGTCTACAGGAAAACTGTGTTAGCAGTAGTTACAACAGCGACAGAAAACCAGCAGCTTCTTCTCCTCCTCTAACCTGAAAAACATGAGATGCTGTTGCATGTGTGTAGATAACCATTAGATTTCATTTTGGCTTTAAACGAGTTACATAAGTTATTGTTGTTCAGGCCTTGTCCATTCTCATGTCCATAACAACCAAATGTTTCCAAACGCTAGCCTTCAAACTTGATGAATAAACCTCTCGCTCACTAACAGTGGCTGCAAGGATAGCTGCAGCCTTATGGGGATGGACTGCTCTTCCCATAAAGCGTCTGGGCAGTAGCCATGACATTTATTTTCCTGCCACAGTCTGCCCTTTCATTATTCAGAAAAAAATTGTTACTGAGCAATTATCAATCTTTATAGAATCCACATGTGTTGCATCACAATGAATCGATTAAATAGTGAATGGCTCAGCCATAATGCTCTATGAATGTGATTGCTTAGAGGCCACTCAAGCTGTCTACCAGTCATTTGAAAGCTGTGTTGTATTTTGCATAAATACAAAATCTGTTAGGTCTGTGAACTTGGACATAACATCAGTAGTGGATTACTGTGGGAGATTTTGGAAACCAATAGTAAAGATGGCTTTATTATAATAGATCATCAAGAAATTACCCACTTATGACAAGCAGCCGTACACTATTCCCCAAAATGTAAGTATTGCTTAAAAAATGTTTTCTGTTCAGTTAGTTCTTTATAAAGAGAAAAGCAGTGGTATGAAATTTAACGAAGCCTGTAGTTGTAATTGGGCCTTTGTTATTTTGGCATCAGTTTTTAGTTGTGCTGCATAATCTACAAACCAACAGTCACATCCAACATCAGTCTGGTAAAGTCTACATTTCTCCATGTAGTTTTAATTACTATGAGAGTTATAAACATACAATTTATACTTGCCAGGAGGCAAAAAACTAATGTGAAACCAATATTACAAAACGACAGCATAAAAAAAAACTTGATTGGATGTTGCATGTGATTTATTGAAGGTGTGTTGAAGCAGCAATACATTGTGTCATTAGGGAGGGACTGCTGTTCAGTATTGACTGGAGACATGTTGCTTAATGCAACCTTTCTAAAACACCACATGTATGAAATAAAATAAAGGCAGCCTGAATTTACTGCACAAGAACTAGAACAATGAGATTTGCACCGTACAGAAATCAAATATTTATGCCTCTATCTTTTGGATTAATGATTTGTGGAGAGCCGCTACTTCCACTAGCACTCCTAATAGAAGCATTTTTCTACAGTAATGATCACCTAGCACACACTAAATGAGCTGAATTTAATGTGCGGTGACTCATAGTCGTAGTTATTTTATCTTCTATTTTCATACCATGTTTTTTTTAAGTCAAATGAATTTCTTCTGTCAAATATACATAAGAAAACCCAGAGAAAAGTGTTAATGCAAATAAAATAAAAAGTACTTCTAAAGGTGTAAACATCCTGGAGGGTGATAACACCAAATATAACATGAATCTACATATAATTACTTTAATCATGAGTAGCAGTTACACAGAAATTAGATCTTAATGAATGCTCAGGAAATTGGAATAAATAGCTAGAATATCAAAATGAGATGTTAGTGAAGTGATCCACATCCTGAATAATAACTGTTAGCAAAGCAAATGACCATGTAACATCAATAAAACATCCCTGTCCTTATTGATCCACTGTTGCCATGTTTTTGTCCCAATGTCATTTTAGAACTCTGTCAGCATGAAATAACTGGGCTTTTCGTCTTACCTAAGATGCCACGAATTTCATTGAATCCTAAGCTATTTACAAAAAGAATTGGTCATTCTACTAAAAGACCACTAGAAGTCACTTTCTATGATGCAAAGATCAAGGGCAAGCAGAGAGGAAGCAACTTTCTCTCATGTTTGCTATACTGTAATCTCATGGTTTATTGTGATTTTGATATTTTCTGCTTTTTCTCTTTTTGTCTTCAACCAGGATGGAATCCCGGAGAGCTTGAGGGCAAAGGGTGAGTTTTTCATTCCTTTCTCTTCTTCCTTCTCTGGACACAAAGTACAACCATCTTTCTACATTTTGCTATATCACTGATTCTTGAAGTTTTGACAAAACCATGTCCCTCTAAGAATTCACTTGGAAATGAATGAAATTTTTATGAATAAAAGGAATCAAGGTCAGTCAAACCTGTTTTATCCAAATGCCCAAGAATCAGTGATATGCAACTGGTTGTCTAATGGAAACCACAACATGAGTTAATTACATCTACCTTTGACCGCCAATGGTTTAAGGGATTTTTATATTACATTAGTATCAAAGATCATAGCAACAACTTTTTCATCAAAACATATTTATTTTTGAAAAAAATAATATATCTACAGAACATCTGGAGGGATGCTGAATAAAAATATTCATTTTTCAAAAATAGTTTGAAAATAATTGTTTTATCAATTTTGACATGTCCAAAATTTATAAAAATGTACACCTAGTTACCATGGCAACGTCTATACCAGGGTTGGGGAACCTTGGCCCTTTTCCTGCAAGTTTTCCATCTACTCCAGCTCCAGCACACCTGATGTAACTGAATGAGCCACTGTAATTGGTTGCTGGCTCTATTTAATGTGAATCAGTTGTGTTGGAGGAAGCTGGGCTGCACGTTGGTGTGTTGGTTCAGAAGGGGCTGCTGGTTCAGGCAGAGGAGTGGCCTTTCTGTGTTGAGTTTGTATCTACTCCCCGTGCCTGCGTGGGTTCTCACTGGCTACTCCGGCTTCCTCCAACTGTCCAAGTCAAACATGTGAGGTTAATTGAACACTATAAATTCTCCCTGGGTGTGAGTGGTTGTCTGTCTCTCCATGTTGACCCTGAAGTAGACTGGTGACCTATCCAGGGTGTATCCCATCTCTTGCCTGTTAATAGCTGGGATAGCCTCCAGCCCACCCACGACCCAAGTGGATTAAGCAGTACAGAAAATGGATGGATGGTGTTGTAGGAAGGATTAAAAACCTGCAGGAAGGGTTAATGTCTGTTTGACTTTTGAACTTACTGACTTAAGTTGCTGCTTTCCTTCTGGAAACATTTGCTAATGCCAGCTAATGTACTGGCATTGAAACGAGAACAAACAACCGTGATTCCACCACCAATTGTCAGGGAGGAATTAAACTTGTTGCTATCTCGGCATCATTTACTTACAGACAAAAGCTCAACGATCACGAGGGTAGAACAAATATACTTTACTTGATTACCAAAATGGTAATCAAGTGAAGTATATTGAGTCAAGTAATGGCTACAAACACACTTTGATGTGGTCTTTCCATTCTTCCCTTATCTTATATCTTGTATAGTTCTTGCATATAAGAACTGTGCTTAATTGTAGCACTTGAGAAGCATGACTTGGACTCCACTGCTGATGGACCTTGAAGCAGGCTTTCACCTCAGTATCACTTCATGGCTTTTATCAGTCAGTCCAAAAACATTTGAAGTATGCACTCAAAACTCAACTTTTCTTTTACTGGCAAGAAAGTTTGATTTGGGGTCTTTCACATTCAAAGCTAGTGCGGCCTCTACATGGAGTATTTCTTTGATTCCTTACTTTGTTTTGCAACTTGCCATAGTCTTTTACTTTCAAGGGCTAAATGTCAATGCCACATCTGAAAACACTAATGTCCTGTATGCCTTTAAAGAATAACTGCACGTTGGTTTAATGTGGAGTACAGATAGCTATTAGGTGCAGCTGTAGTCGGTACCATTATCCCCTGCCAGCTTCATTTACCAGTGCGGTACTGGACATTGTGGATAAATGAATGCACCATGGTCCACTCACTGGTTGACAGATGCATCTCATTTGTCAACTTGTCACCTTTCTAATGTCTTCTCTATCTCCTCTAAACAAGAGTCAGTGCCAGGCAAAAAGGTGGTCCTGGTGCCCAACATGTCTGCCACTAAGTGTCTGAAAGGGCTGCTAAATGGACGTCTCTCCATTTTTCTTCACCAGGGAAGGTCGAAGCAGTAATTGTAGAGGGTGCATTACCATAAAGGGCGGCTCCAGCTGTCTTATGTGATTCACTTTAATGCACCATGTTCTGTAAGCCGAGTGGGGAAATCTCACTTTGGCCAGTTTTCAGCAAACTCATTTCCAGCTTGGATAAGAAGAAGGCGGGAGAACTATGCTGAATTCATAAATAATCCAAATATCAATATCTACGTTGGGGATCTCTTATTATTTACTTTGGTCAATTTTGCTTTAGAACTCCAGTTTTTCAAACTACTTCATCATCAGCTTAATCACATTCGATGATTCAGTAAATAGCTACAAAATGATTTAAAATACTTCCTGGTGGAGAGTAGTTGGATATTTGTTTTGTGTTTAAAATATAAAACTGTTCGACTGGTGACCTGTGCAGGGCCATAATATGAACTCCATCCTGTCATTAGATGAGCAGTGTCTTTCGTCAGAATCAATATGAACTAGGGGGTAGAAAACATAAGAAAAAACGAAATTCTTAAAAATCCACATTGACTGAAAGAATGAAATAGACATTTTTGTTTTTCATTGATTTTATGTTGATCTCCATCGTTTGAGCAAACGACCTGTCACTCACTACAATCAAATGTGACAGCAGCCGGTGTATTTGGCCATCACATCGAAATATATGCCCATTTCTGGCTGCAAAGCATTGTTTGAGCTACCAACGGGAGAGAAAAGAGGTGGAGGGTAATCAGTAAACTTGACTGGAGACATAAAAGTAGGCTTGAGACGGACCCATGGTGAACTCTGATTGTTTTAGTAAGATTTTACTGTCCAAAATAGACGTTTTTTTCTTACTGGAAAACTAAAGTCCTTTCTTTTAGAGGTCAGCTAACACACAGGTACCCTAGCCCTGCCCACATACAGTCTGCACCCAATCAATATGCACAATATTGCAGCTTTGAGTACATTGAAAAGCGTTTGAAAAGGTGTTTATCCTGGTCCAGAAATATGTGCGCTTTTAAAAGTTGCTTCTATGCTTTTCTAACTGATTATTACAGCGTTAACAATGGTTGGTTTAATGTTTTCTAAGTGTTGCTACAGATGAGTTATTTTTTTTTAAGGTGGGAATATAGCCATAAGCTATATAACAGTGATGGCATTATTGTTCTGGCTCTTTGTGGCTTATTGAGTGCATTGCATTAATATTTTGCAAGGAACATACATTCCTTTTATTCCACAATATTAGATCATTTCACTCTTGGTAAACACAATAAAATGGATTGAACTTTAAGTCAGGGTTTGACTAACTTTTTTGTTTTGGTCTGACATTATTCAACTGTCTGGAGTTTTATATTTCTATTATCGTTTTGACCGAAGTCCTACAGACTTTGTTTTAATCATTTTGCAACTTTTAAGCCTAATTCCTTTTGCAGGTGGAAATCTGACCATGGTTAATACATTTAACTTGCCATGAAATGAGAAACTAAATCTAGAATAGAATACGTTCATAATACAGCTGAAACATGTTAACTGTGTATACCCCGATCTTTATGCTGCTACCTCAAGAAGTACAATCAGAGCAACTAATTAGCAAGGAGAGAGTAAAATGCTGTCATTCTTCCTCTCAAAAAGGGAAGAAAATCACTATAATTTTGGCAACTATTATTGAAAGGATTATGCTGTTTTAATAAGGAACTCCACATTTTGTCCATTGCTAAAGAATTTGTAATATCAACTTTTGTTACAAACAGTAACAAAAGTTCTCACTGGAACTGTGTAGATGCACTATAAAGCCCAAGAAAAGTCTAGCTAGAAAGCTTGAGTATTACTCAAATCCCAAACCTGGATAATATGTGTGGACCTGTGTATTCTCAATGAGTAACCTAATGTGGTTCAGACATGGAGATTTCCCCACATACAGACTGTACTAACCGTCTTAAATGACACTTTGACATCCTTGACTATTCTCATTAGTATGTTACAACCTTTGAGGTTTGATCTCAGCACGAGAGCAAACACCTTGTTTTCTTGCCTGGCACAAATATTTATGTCCCCCTAATCTATGTCATCATCTTTTCTCTCAGATACCGACATAATGTATTCATTTGTATGCATGGCAACTGCCTTACCCCTACCAGATCCAACCCCAAACCAGGAGCACATTTGAATAATTCAAAAGCTGCAAACACCGAGCTCTAAATTGTATATTAATTCTAAAATTACACACCACCCCCTGGGACTGGGTTACACTTTAATAACTCATCACAGTAATACCGAGGAGCAGTGTGTTGCGCTGCACTTCTTCAGACAGAATTATTGAAAGACTTCCTGTTGTTCCATCTTGATTTACATTTTTGCTACAATTTATTTTGAATTAACTTTCACATAATATGTCTTAATTCATTGTACATTCTTGGAGTGCAGTCTTTT
>JBBDHI010000007.1:9584592-9596974 GCA_037177115.1 Craterocephalus stercusmuscarum
GCTGCAAAATTACAAATTTTCCATCCCCAACCCTGAATATACTGGAAAACCAGCTGTCAGATAGGTGTCCACTGTAGTGAACACTAGGCATGAAAGGGGTAAATACTTATAGTGCAATTTTTTGTTGACACTTACATGTGAAATTATTGGGGTTTTTTTTCATTTTAAAACATCCAGGCATATTCTTTTAAATTCTTTGAAAATACTTTGCCATTTGCAAATATGAAGTTGACATTTATTACTCACAAGCTGACTATTATTCAGAATCAATAACTTGGACCTACCAATGTATTATACATGTGAAGGATTAAACTCCACATATTTTGGAGTTCTAGTCTACCGTTTTGCAACCACCAAAGACAAAAAATGATAAGAAAAAGACAGGCGAAGGTACACCGGAAAGAAAGCTACCAGTTGTTCAGCGAAAACAGAAACCCAGACAACTAGACAACCAGCTGCTTACCTGTAAGGAAATGGAAAAACTACCATGACATCTGCTAGAGAAACAACGCTGACAATCATCCAGAGCACTTATTCAAAGAGAGTCAAGGTGGAACAAAACATGAATAACAACAATAACAAGAATATACAGTAAGCAATACAAAAAATAAACATGAATATAAAAGTAGTTAATGATGATTAGATCCACAAAAGAGGCAGTGCCTTTATCTGCAGGTTAGTGAATGTGGATGCAAAAAATCAGGAATGAAGAGTGATCAGTGATTGAACAAATGTGACTACTACTGCTGCAAAGATCACCTGAAAACCTGTAAAGATCACCTGGGGGGTTCCAAGACCACCAGCCCAAAACACAATTTCCAACCAGCTCGCCACTGGGATGACCATGCATCAGCTCAAAAAATGGCAAAGTACCACCTCACGGCCGTGGAGCACAAGCTCCCGAGGCCCAGCTGGCCTTGCTGGGTGCCGCTACCAATGATATTTTCTGAGGTATCATCCTGCATATTGGACATACAGGCTCAAGGCTAAGGCAGTTTCATGTTGAATTCAGCAGCACTCTGGGTCGAGATTAATGCTCTAGTTCAGTCTGTCCAGATTATGTGCTTATCTGCTGTATATCAGATTGGCTGATGCAAAGTCATTTTAGTGTGTAACTTGGACAAGCAACACACAAATGCTTCAAAGAGGTGCAGTAAACTAACACTCTAAAACCCACACTTACTGGCTACCACACTTTGGATGTTTCTTTAACATAAGCTTATCACAATCACAGAAAAAGCCAAATAAGGAAAAACATGTTATCATTACCTAATCGATCATGATGCTGAGAAAGAGACACATCTTTAAGATTTAAAGCTTGCCTTCACTCATTGCCACATGCCATTTTTTAATAGAAAAAAAAATCCAAGGTGATTGCAGTTTAGAAGAGTCTGTTGATGATTGTCTTTAAGATGTGAACTGAAAACCAAACAAATGAAAGGAGTGTCTGCATCAGCTGCAGAGGAACATATTGCGCAGTTTGTGGAGGGAAACAGTCAGCAAGGCAGGACCACAAAATAGTCCAAATCTGTAGCAGACCCCTGAAAGGATGCAGTGCCAGGTAGGCTGCGGAAAACGTTGGGGAGAACTAAACTAAAAAATTTAGAGACCGTCTGCTACCAACCTAAACAAAGCTGGCAGGTGTTCACCTACTGATGTCAATTTCTGTCTTCCTCTTCCTTGGGTAGCAGCGCCAAAGTTGGGTCAAATTCATCTAAATGGTGGCGGTTTTTCAGTTCTAACATCTTAATGCAAGCAGGCGTATAACTATTATATAGTTCATTGGGAGTTTTATTTAAAAAAAAAAGTCAAAATCATCATCAGTTTCACTTCAGCAGCTTTTAATCCCATTAAACATAATTCATATTTCTGAAAATTGTAAGTTTTGGTCATGAAAAGGGGTGGAAAAGGTATAAAAATACAAACTATGTCATCGGTGCTAGATTATATGAATCATTTTGTTTCACAACCAGGAGGTGTTTTTTTTTACAAACACACCAAAGCAGCTGTCCATGACATGAAGACTGCAATCGTGCCCTCACTGGTCATTTTGAGGACTCTACAATGGCTCCCAAAGAAACTGAATCAACTAAATCAAAACTGACAAAGAGACATATTTTCCTTGCCTCTGTGTTCTCCTGTTTATGCTAATTTCTCCTATTTTGCTAGCTTCTCATTTCAGTGGTTTCTCACAGTGCAAGCACCTTAGTTGTAAAGCCACAAAGGATTGTTTCTTTCTCAGTCACGTCGAGTAAAAATCTGGGGAAATCTGTAATAGGAATAAATGGAGCCTTAATCCTTCAATTTGCAGCGATTGTGCAAAGTAATGTTTTACTAAATGTGGCCATTAGATAACTTTGTGAAACAGATAAAAGTAGTCTAAAATGTAGATCCTCCTTTTTTTTGCTCTCATGGGTTTTGCTAATGTTGGTTGCAGGTTTGAACACATGGCAGCATTTGCTTCCCTCATCAAAGCTGCATGTGAACACCTGAACATGTGAAACTATGGTGAGAACATGAGAGGGACTATCACGGTCTCACTTTTTGAAAACTAAAATGTTTGTGAATGCATGTAAAACCTGCATTATGAACAGAGGTGAAAAACTGTAAATAATGCTTTAGTGAACCCAGAGGGGACATTTGGAAGGAAAAGGCTTGAATGTGTTTTGCTCTAGTGATACTGAAAACAAATGAATGCACTGTTCTGTATGTATTATGGACTCAAACTTACCATGGTGTTCGAAAGTTGCAGAAATGAGAGTGAGAAGCCATTGATTATGGCGGTTGTTATTTTTTAAAGGGTCTGGTGCAGGAATCCCCTGTGTTCACATACAGTATGAGCAACCACAGCGCTGGTTAATTTATTTGAATTTTCATTATACATAACTGGGGCACCTCTCCTGAGACCGGTTATGGTGGCAGGGTTGGCATCCTCTGGAATCAGTGTGACGCAGCCTTGTAAACTAAGCCACACTGAGCTCTTTCTACCAAACTATCAGTCGCTGTCCTCTTTGTCAGCGCAGCTATATAAAGACACCATCAACCATAAAGTAATGTGCTGCAGCATAGCCATCATGATGACAGCACAGCACCCTGATGAAGACATGTAGCACAGTAGACATTAGCAGTGTCATCCCGGACTTTGATTAGATCCATACTTGACCATATGCCCTTGAATCTAGAAAACATGGTGTACTGCCAACATTTTCGAATGCAGTTCCCTACCTCTTAACTTTATTTTTTTATTTTTTCTAGATCCATTGTTGTCAGATACTACTCAATAATTTATGTAACTGTTTTTGTATGGAGCCTGATCATACTGGCATTTGAAGTAAAGTGTTTGGTTTACTGGACATTTTTAAATGAGTTGGACATTGACAACAATACAGCTTAATAACAATCTTGAAAATTGCATAAATCGTGCCATTTACTTTATTCATTATTTATTTTGCCTAAATTGTCAACATAGTGTATGTACTGCATCATGTTAAAATAACTGGGGGCTTGTTGTTTGAAAGATCAGATGTAAGGCAGCAGTAATGCTTGTTTTTTTATTCTGGATTTTTCCACCTTCATATTTATAATTTAAATGTTTTGGGGATACAGTTGGCATTTTACAGTGGCTGGTATTTTTTTGAGAACTGGATTGTGTAAATTTGTTAGGAATGTAACACTCCCTTAACAGAGCAAATTGCTGTCTAGACATGTAAAAGAGACATTATTTATAAGAATAAATAGCAAAATACTGTAAGCTGTGTGCTGTGTCAGCATCACACCTTTAGCCCACACTAATCGATATGAATTGTGCAAATTGTGTATATGGCTTGAATGCATTTCTCTTAGGTATTTCACAGTACATCCGTGATATAAAAAACAAACTCATTAAATAAAAGTGAATCATTTAAACTGGTGTGTTTTCTTTGACCACAGAGAGCAATTTAATACAATGAAATGAATAAAATCCAATACAAGCTTTATGCTGTATATTCACAGTTCAGTGACAGTAAAGGAGGTTTAGCAAGAAATTGATTTTAGCAAGAAATTGAGCAAAACAACAACAAAAACAACAACAACAAAAAAAGCTAAATAAACATGAAGAGGTGCCTTTTGTTCTTGAACTAACAGAATCCTTTATTGCATTAATCATTACACACACACACGTGCACGCGCACACACACACACACACACATATATATATGCAGTCAGAAGATGCCTACACACCCATCATAAATATTTCATAGAAACTTTGTACCACATTGATTTGAGGGATAAGTTCAGCTTTGATATTAAAGCATGAACATGTTCCTTTTGAAAGAAATCTTTGATTTACAATGAGTTGTACAACTAAAGAAAAATATGGAACTATCACTAATCATTTTTCAGTAAACTTCTACTACTCCTACAGAAACAGCACATTTATTCATATGTCAAGCTAATTAACATGATTAAATGTCATTCCTTACTCAGGCAGTCCCATGTTTACAGAAACAAAGTCCCTGCAGGTTTCCCCACCTCCAGACGAAAAACAAAAAACAAAAAAAAAAGCTGCTGTGTTTGATCGATGGGTTCATTTAGGATTTGGTCAGATTCTAAGCAACCTGTTTTGCATGTTCATTATGTGCCTAAAATGGCCAATTATTCCATCAAAGGCGTGTTCAGAGGACTGGGCCACAGAACCCAAACAATCATATTACAAATTAGCCAATTAAGCATGTTTGATGTCTCTCCTCCTATAGTGCTGAATAAGGAGTCGACAGTGCTGAATAATTTAGTTAATGGTAACTATGCTTTGGAATTTATATTTTATTTTATTTTACTAATTAATGTTTAACATCCAAATATGAGATGTTCTGTTTTTGTATGTTTAGGTGCAGCAACATTTTCTTGCATGATTGGACAACCTGAACAGTTTCAGTCTGAACTGTAGTTTTTAACAACATGTTGTATCAACAGTGATGGATTAAGCTGGTAATTTTGGGAGGTTTGGGACAAAGTTGTTTTTTGTAACACTTTTAAAGTTGTCAAAATCCTGTCAGAGGGGAATGATGTAATGCCTCAGTGAAATGATCAAATCAACAATAAATCCAGTTCAACTGCCTGCAGAGCGGCAGTCTTTGTTATGAAAGTGTTGCAATATGTTGTTCCACATGTTGAAGTGAAAGGTGTTCTCCAGCATCCTCATGTACAGTGTTCAAGATTCTTCCTCAGTTGTTATATTGTGATTTATGTCATAACTTTTGCCGTGAGTCCTGATTTTTGCTGCAGTTCTGGTAAAGTTGTTACTAGCGCACGTGCAGCAGATCACCCCCAACATAAGGGGCCACTATTGGCTTCCTATAGGCTGCAGCAAAGGTTATCCTGTGCATTAATCCAAGGCATATCCATACTTTTCCATAACAATGCAATTTTCCTTCAGGCTTTTAAAGGTCCTAAGTCAATAAACAACAGCTGCTTTTGAATCACAACAAAGTCTTCAGGGTATATTCCCATTAAACCAAGTTTGGCTTCCACAGGAACTTCCTGTCCATCAAAGCTGTTGTAACTTTACACAACCCCATAAACAATGGGCTGTTGCTTTTTTTTGCTCTGCATTTTCCACAGCTGTGCATGACACATGAAAGTACTACCTCAGTAATTTTCCTGTTCAAGTCATTATCCTGAAAAGTTTTTATTACAGTTTTCTGCACCTCAGTCCTCTTTTGTTGCACCTACATGTACTTTGACTGTCCTACATATAAAGCCTTTGAAAATTTGGAAAACAAAAGTGAAGAGAAGCTGCCAACAGTGTGGTTGTGAGTAACTCATAGATGGAGAGAAGAGTGTGTGGTGGGAGTTGGGTTGACTATGTTTCAGCATTGTGGGTGTTTTCCAATATCAATGCATTGACTTCATTCTATGTTTAGCACAACGCATTGGACCCACTGATGTGCCAAATGAACTGAATATTCTCACGATGGACAATATAAAGTGTGGAAAATATCTACTTGGAGAGAGGGGGAGGGGAGTAAAATGACTAATAAAAGCTAAAGGCCATGTATTCCAAAAGTTGTAGACAAACCTTTCTCTCTTGTGTTGATGATTTGAAGTTGTTCTAAAGGTTGTTTTGCCTGGTTGGATGCTTATTATCAGACATTATCAAAGGCAGGACATTTTGCTTGACTTCGGATGTCAAAGAAAAGGTTCAGATCAAGTGGATTACACTTTGATTTTAGGGAGGGAATTTTTTTTTATGTCATGAGGCATTCAGTTCAACTGAGCTAGTTTCTTCAACTTGGTCAGGTAAAAGAATGACTAATTTACACCATAAATCAGAAAATATCTGTGACAAACCTTCAACAAGAAAAACATATGTTTTGGACACAGATGAAATACGATCCAGCTGACCCGGATCCCGGCTCTCCTCCCTGCTGATGGTCAATGCAACAAAGAATGAACTTATGAGTAATGGATGCATGTCAAAGGAATGATGGATACCTCTTGTATGTGAAATTGAAGATTTTAGACACATCATTTTTTGTGTGGCGGAGGAGGTTGGAAACAGAAAATTCAGTTGTGTTGGATTTTAACCAGGCAACATTTGGAGATGTTATAAAACTCCAAAGATTTGTGTTGGTGCTAAAATGGTGGCAGGTCAATGTTGTGACAAAACATACTTGTTTCCATTCCTCCGTGTGAACCTGAATGTTTTATGGCTCGATCAATAAGGGCTGCAGAGTAGGCTGTATGTGGTGCAGCTGATCTATAGGTGTTCAACTTGTTATGGTTCCCAGCTATGAGCTGAGTGGCTGGATAGATGAGAATGCAGTCTTTTAACCTGATCCTGACCCTACTGTGGGATGAGAAGCATACACTGTGGAGGCACTCTGATAATCAGTGCTGGTCAGTGTAATCAGCAGATTTTTGCTCTAAGCAGGAGAACAGCAGGTGTGTGTTTATGGTCAATTAAAGTCTGTAACATAATACTAGCTGGTATACAGCTGAAGAGATCTCAGTACATCTTTCAAAGTAAACTCATTGCTGCCTTAATGAATGCATAAAATGTTTTTTTTTTATCATTTTTTTAAGCTGAGATACACTGAGGAGAAGTACAGTCATAAACACATTTATTCACACCCTTGCAATAAAGAAAAGAGAACTCTTACTAGTAATTTGTTAAATTTGTTAAATTGTAATTTAACAAAATTAACTTAATAAATTTTTTTTGTATTGAATTGAGAAAATAATAAAAAACAAACCAAAAACAGTCCTGGACAAATGAGAACACTTTGCTGATGAGCAGTGGGCCAAAATACCTGCCAACAGGTGCAGGATTCTGATGGAGAGTTTCAAAAACACCTGATTGCAGTGATCGCCTCAAAGGATTGTTTATCAAAATATTAGCTAAGGAGTGACTGATCTACCAGCCGGGAGGCAGAAAAAAAAACACTGAGACGTGTTATCAGAGCAGACCTACAGGCTACCCCATTAGTCCACAAAAGAGAAAGAGAGCGTTTTGTGTGCACATTGAGGTAGGCTTTGTCATATTTTTGTTTAAATTGATGCTGGAACTTTTTCATTTGGCATTAAGTGTAATGAGCAAATATTTCTGCAAATGCAGCGGTTCAGTTTGAGTTAAAAAAAATACCTGCCAGCTTAGTTATACATCCTAAGTGAAGTTTACACTAGAAACAACTATAATTTTCAGCCCTTTATTGGTCCTGTGTTGTGGTCATTTTTCTAACAAATAGCACCCTGCATGCATCTATCATTTCAAAGTGGTTGTAACCTTGATAAACCATTCTGAGTGGTAGCAGCCTGGTTAAACTGAGAGTGAGGCTCATGGGAATTTCTATGCATGCGGGTCACTTGGACATCTGTCTTCAGCGGGAGTTCACAAATTTTTTTCAGCTGGAAACTTGAAAAATCCAGCTTCTGAGTACAAATGGAACAAAAGCTACATAAATCCTATCTTAATTTAGGGGAAGAGGGGGCCTGGGAATGTTATTCCTCCAAATAGGGGGCATGGCATAAATGCAGTATGAGAACTACTAACTGAACCTACATCACCCTAAGCCACAGATGTCCAGATCTGGCCATAAAGAGCTGCTGATCCTGACAACGTTTCTCTGCTCCAACACACCCTACTCTAACTGAGTAATGCAGAACTTAATAGGCTTTTGGATCCATTTAATTTGAGTCTGGAGCAGAGGTACCCTCCCTTTTTGGTACTATACTCCTATTTACAACTATACTGGGGCAACTAACAACTAATTTGATAATCAATAAATCTGTTGATTATTACTTCAAATAATAGATTATTAATCGGATAAAAATACAAAATTCCTTTTTTATCCTTTCCAGTTCTTTTTATTAAAAAGGCAGCATAAAACAACTTGCCAAATTAAACAAAGCATGATACAAAAGTTTCTTTTTTTCTAAAGTGCACACATAACATTTACTGTATATTTTAGAAGCTGCAGTTTTCCCTATCAGACGTGCACAGAGCAGCGCAGTCGACAAACTTTTTTGCATCTCTGCTGTTCTACGGTGTACTTATGCTGATAATTACACAATACATGTAAAGATACATGAATACATGTAAAGATAGTTAGCTGCAATTACATGCCAGTTTAATGTTTTTGTTAGTTTTTTTTTTTTAGTTAATTGACAAACAATGCTAAATTTGGGCGTTTTATTCTGAAAACAATTTTATTTTGAAAGATTTATTTCGTGTTCCGGCTTCATTTCCCGGCTGGCTTGACAAAATCGGACGCGGCTTGCGCAGAAAATAGAACAGACGCCGAACATGGCGCAGCGCTCCTGCTGTAGAAGACATCAGCTATTAACATGGGCACCAAAGTGAAACTGCTGCACTTTGGGGTGTGCGGTGTGTAATGTTGCTGCAGCGCATATGTGGCAGGATGACAGAAGGCCTGGGCAGGGATTGATCCCACAACCTCCCAGGTGAAAACCATGCACACTGACCATTCAGCCAAAGGGATATCCCTGTGGCCAAGTAGCCAGGGCGCATGATCAGTTGGAGGCACACAGTGACAGGACCCACACACTGTCACACATAGATCCAATGAATCGATGACTAAATTAGTTGCCAACTATTTTTAGAATCGATTTTAATCGTTTTGTTGGATTAGTTGTTGCAGCCCTAAACTATACAGTCATTTAGTAGATGCTTTCATCCAAAGCAACTTGCAATTGAGTACAACAGTGATGCTACTGCTGGAGGTAACAGGGCATAAACAGTCTTGCCCAAGGACACAACAGTTGACTGGTGCTGGAGCAGGATAATTGGACAACTTGCTTTACCACCTGAGCCACTGCCGCCAGTAGTGGTATAAAACATGATTTTTTAATTATATTTTTGTTTTGGTAGGAGACATTTTTCTTTGCCACAGCAGTACCATCACAGTGGCCATATTACATATTATGGTGCAGGGAAAGGGAAGTCAATGTCTTATCGCTGCAGTGCACATTCATCCCTAAGCTATCCCAACTTGGGCTTGTCACTAACCATTGGGGACTGAAAACCTCTCTGACTGGATTAAACTAGAAACATTACCAAGGTAATATAGTTGAGCAAGATTGGATTTTTTGTCGTAGCTTTATTCATAACATTAGAGTCCTCTCATTTTCCATGCTTCTCCCCTTGGGCTTGAGTCTTACGTTATTAAGTGCTTAAATCATCCAGTGACATCATTTATGCCCCCAACACCATTTCGGAAAATTGTTTCACGCCGTTAAACCCATACTTGAAAATCTGGCCAAAATGTGAAACCTCTATATTCCCCATTCTGCCAACTGTAGACAAAAACACAGGTTTGCAGCAGTGTTGATTTGATGCATCTGCCTAGGTGTGTTCAGCCTCTGGGTCAGTGTCCTCTATCATGTCATCAGCAAGACCTGCCGCTGACGGAGTAAGCTCTATGTAATCAACTCTACTGGGATCAGATTTGAGAGCAGAACAAAGCCTCCCTGTTCTCGTTATCTTTTCCTCTCCATTTCATTCCTTATCTGTATTTCTATCGCCATCTACATCCATCTCAAATTCTGCTTGTGTAATATGAGTTTTTGTGTAGTATTTTATTTTGTATGAGACAAAATTACTTTTGAAAAGTCACTTTCATCTTACGATGACAAACAAACCCGAACTTATGTCCTAAAACAGGTTTTGAAAACATTTACATCTATATGCCTATCGTCTCTCGCATATTTACTGTAGATGTAACAGGATCTTTAAACTGAGCTCCACCCGGCCATGTTTCTATAATTTCAGAGAAAGATGGCTGGTACAATTCACAGATTTGAACAAAAGTAAATAATAGGTTAGGGCACTTATTTTAACAATAATGTTGGATATCTTGGTGGATCTAATACAGTTTTGAGTCTCCATGATTATAAAGATCCCATTCAAGGTAAAAGTGGAGGAGTGGAGAGAAATACATCAAAGATTAAGACATGAGGAAGAGCTCTGGTCTTGATGAAAGATGGGAGGAAGAGAATTACAACCACATTCAGGGAGGAAGCAGCGGTGACAGAGACTGAATGTTGGGAGTGAATCTGTTCTACAGAGTTACCAGATGGTATGACAAAAAAGGTACCAGAAAACAGTATAAAAAACATGTAATTATTTATTTAGTTATTTATTGTTAAATTGTTCTTCAAGTTAAATATCTGCAGCATTGAACTAAATCACAGGAGAAAATGCTGTTCATGTGGTTCAGTGTTGCTGTATCTCTGATGGTTATTGGACTGTACTTGTATGGAACTTTTCTAGTCATATTGGCACTCTAGTGTTTCAACACTAAATGCCATTTTTACTTGTTTACATAAACACTCATACAGCATTTCTGTTTAAAGTGCTTTAATCGATCATTCATATTCATACCCGACAGACACATCCGAGGGGGAAATGTGAGGTTTAGTGTCTTGCCCATGGACACTTTGGCATGTAGTAAGGGGAAGCCTGGAATCGATTTGGCCGACAACCTTTTCTCTCCTGAACTACAGGCGGCAAACTTCGAGGCTACAGGTGTACAGTTGCGTTTCAACTGCAGTTTGTGATGTCAAACATGCACTTTCAACCTCATTTTAATATTTATTTACTTCTTTTTCTATATTCAACAATGCTCTGTGGAATTGAACATTTTGTTGAATCTCTGAAAAATCTGTATGATTATGTGTCTGCTTCAGGTTAGTTCGGCGTGTTTTGTATTCACATTATCTGGGGCAGCAGCTCCACTGCCTAGATATCCATTTCAGATTCAGTCAGGTATCGTTGCAGTGACACCTCTAGTTGCTCTTAAAGTTTGCAATCAGTGACCTCTGATTTGGGTTGCCCAGTTGTCATGCTGTGCTTGCTTGATGTATTGTGAGTTGTGGCAGTAGCCAGGGCCCTGGAGACGTAGATGGAAAAGCTGGAGGGGCCGGCAGGGGGGAAGATGCAGTCATGCAGAGATGGGACAGCTTCAGCGGGGTTGACTCCAGCCATTCTGCTGAGCTAACTTTTTCTCTATATAAATAAAACAGTAGTGCTTTCAAAGTGGCAGATTGTGGTTGCAGGCAGTGGGGAAGGGATGGGGGTGGGGGGAGGGGGGTTGCACACTATTTAGTCTCAGTGGACATGAAGTAGGATGTTTTTATTTTATCTTTTTTCTTCCCCCTCGATTATTCTTTTATTGAGAGTTGGTGTGCATTGTCAGATTTTTAGCATTGTTACAAAACTGACAGGCAGGAAAATTACTAGTAATTTTAGCAGTAAACAGTATTTATTATTATTATTTTTTTCTTAGCATTTTTTGCAGCTGAAAATCAAGTTTTACCATAGTTTATATTGTAGCAATTGCTGCTCTGTATCATTTGGTACAATGTGCATCACTATATATGCACTATGGTGTTCAAGCTTTGAAAGCAAGGTTATAATTTTCTATCATATTCAATATCTGTCTCCAGACAGTCCCCTCCACTCATTTTCCTTGACTAAACCCACACCCATGCCACAGAGAACTGTGATTGGACTAACATCACATTTGGCTGCGAGACTGGCAGTGGTATCACAGTCCACTGAATTGAATCAACAAATCGCCAACTTGATGGGATCACACCTAAAATATATATACATTTAAGTTGAATGTTTTTGATAAACTAATAAATGTGTGTTATATATGATTTCTCCAGGTTTTCTTTTAAACTGTGGGGGAGGGTCTTTGTGAAAAAAATCAATGCACCTTCAAAATATAATTTAACTTATTGTTTTTTTTTTTGCGTTAAAGCTAGAGTCTATGATTTCCTCTAGATTCCCTCAAAATAAAACTTTTTATCAGAAGGGTTTACATCAAATTAATTTCCAGACAGCCCATAATTAATTATGATGAATGAAAAAAAGAGA
>JBBDHI010000007.1:9653723-9666768 GCA_037177115.1 Craterocephalus stercusmuscarum
GTACCGATAAAATACCGAACCGATAAGGAGTACCGATAACAGTAGTAGTATCGATAAATCCTTAACGATACCCATCCCTAGTCAAGAGCCTTAGAGACCCAGTGGGTAATGGATGATGGTTATTTTTCATTCTGCTTGTTTTTTGAATACCTTGTTTTTAAAGAGCACTTTCAAGCGCCACAGCTGTCACCAAGATTATTTACAATGAATGTGCAATACAATTGTAGATAAAGAAGCATAATAATTCTCTTCACAGAAAAGAGGTAAGGCACAGCTTTTGTATGCTTATGGGGAATTACCCATTTAATATGTGCCTTTGCCATTTAGTTTTGGGATATTAAATCAAAAAATTTCTTTAAACTCAAAAGATGGTGTTCTGTTCCAGCAGTGCTACTGCTGAAAGCCATCAACATAACAGCAGAGTCTGTGAGACTTTGATTGGTAAGTAAACTTAGTCAAGAACCCTTGTGGCCCACTGTGGACAGTGTGTTGGCAGTTAGGATGACGCCAGCTCCAAAGCCCTGGTGTGCTGTGATTACCAGATGGCCGTGGCAGCAATCTTCAGTTCTTTCACTCACCTGGCTGAGTAAAGACTTCCTATAACCATGTGCCCACAGGAAATGCTCTACAGCACGTCTGCTTTTGCCAGGACTCTCACTTCCATCCTCCACTCATGCCTCTGAAGTCTGTTTTAGAAAAGGAAAATATTTGGGCCACTGAGGCTCAAAACAAGATAGCAGGATAGAGAGATTTGATGTCCCTGCTTAAACCCCTGCCAGGTTATTATCCTTATGTGTTACACGTGGAATGTGTCACGCTGTCTTTTATGCGCTGCTGTAAATATTTTGTTGTCACTGTCCAAGTCTCTGTCACTATTTCTTATGGAGAAACAGTCCTTTTGAGTATTTTTTTCTTCTTTTTTCATCATAGTTATGGGATTCAGAGAATGAATGTTCCTCTGAGGGATTATTCAAATTCAATCTTTGATATTGTCCATGTTTTCTAGAGCAGGAATCTATCAAGTTAGCCCCAGGGTGTAGCACAAAACTTGTAGCATATTTTCAGCCAATGCATAAATGCATATTATTAATCTATTTGTGTAAATTATTGGTTTATGTTAATTTAGGATTCTTGGAAGTGCAATGTGCAGGAGAGTTATTTTTGTCTGTTTTTGCTTCAGGGCAGGGCTAACTATTGAAACTCCATCATGACAGCACTACATGGAGCATGGATGTGTACAGTCAGCTTTTGGAACAGTTTGTTGAAGAGAGCAGTACTTTTTCTGTTTTCACACATTTTGTTTTCTCTGCCTCTCTCCTCCCATCTTCTTACTGACAAAAGGGTACAGCAAATCAATGACTACCAAGCTAAATCAATAGCATCAGAACAGAGGTTCTCTTCCTTTTTTGATCTATCTGATGCGTTTGACTTCATGCAGCACATTAACCTTATCAAAAGACCTTCAGCAATGCTGCAAATGTGAGGCAGCTATTGATGGTGTAAGCTAATGCAAAGCCATAACTTCATGGCTCAACTTCAGATATCATACTACTAACCTCCTAATGATAACTAATGTAAACAGCAATGAAAGTTTCAACTTGTCTATGCCTTTTTAAATCTTCCCTATTTTAATCTCTCTCCCTGTAGTTCCTCCCGTCATCAGAGTTTACCCAGAGAGCCAAGCCAGGGAGCCTGGTGTCACCGCCAGCCTTCGCTGCCATTCAGAAGGAATTCCCAGCCCACAGCTGTCCTGGCTGAAGAATGGCATGGACATCAGAACCAAGCTGTCCAAACAGCTCACCCTGCAAGGTAAAAGACCAGACATGTTGTCCCCGCTTACTGCAGGCAATTTTCTATACTTGGTTTCCTGTGCTAGCGCTTACAGTACCAACATGGATGTAATATGAATTTCTAATGCTTTTATTTACACTTCAACAGTACATGAGTCTATTCTCAGCAGTCAGTAAATTTGATTTAATATTGAAGAAAAGGTTGCCTAGAGCACAACCAGATGAAATTTGATTGGATGGTTGGAACTTATTCTCTTTGAAATATGTTGAAACTGATACACAAGTCCATATATGTTATCAAATATTCAAAATGTTTATGTGAATAATCTAGTTTAATTTCAGGCAATCAGAGGCTTTTAAGCTTCTTACAACTTGTATAATAAGCAGTAAAGACAGACGCTTTTCCTTCCAAGTTGTTCACAAAACCAATAAGATGTTTCCTTTAAACTGCAATCTACTTGAATTCTCCCAGAAATAAACCTTCCTTCCAACAAGTTATATAATGAAAGCTGAAGATGGGAGTCAGCTTTTATCGCTTTCAGGAAAGCACACACTATTTTCAGTTTTTTTTTTAAGCTTTTGTCTCTGTTGTTTCTCAAAGCTAATGGAAGTGAGGTGCACATTAGCAATGTGCACTTTGAAGATACTGGCGCCTACACCTGCATCGCCAAAAACGAGGCCGGCGTTGACGAGGACATCTCTTCGCTATTTGTAGAAGATTCGGCACGCAAAACCTGTATGTATAAGTCATGATGATGGCTTCTCTTTTTTTTCAAGGCAAAATGGAAGCATGCTAATGGAGTTCTTAATATTTCATCCTGCCAGTTGTTCATAGTATCCTGGTGATAGTGTCTGCAAGGATGATGCTCTGCATTTCCTGTAACTGCTCCTAGAAGCAGGAACCAAGTTTTAAAATAAGGTGAAAATTTATTTATAAAGATCTTTTCATACAACAAACAACAGAAAGTGCTTTTTACGTCAAAAATAATTTTCAAGCCCACCTCCCACCCCCCCAACCCCATTCTAAACAGTCTGAAACACAATATGTCTATAGAAATAACAACAGGCAGGCTATATCTCTTATCACTGATGACCCAGGAGAGGAAACTATATCATTTGGGTCCACAGAAAGAGACACCCCACACATGACTACAGAGGCCATCGCTATGGAAACCTCCCAGATCACAGCAGACAGGGGTTCAGATCACAACCATAAGGCTGCAGTGCAGGGCCCCAGCCACCCAAACAATGACAATCACCATGGCATTGACCATAGTCAGAGCAGCCCCAGCCCCAAGATGGAGGACCTTCATGTAGAAAACACTGGAAAAACCTAAAACCATGAAAAAAATTGTTAATCTAAACCTGGGATCACCAAATCTGCACCTCTTGAGCCAGTGTCTTGCAGATTTTCACTGTTTCCTGTGCTGCACCGGGTTTGTGCAGAACTTGACAACAAGCTGTTGGAGAATTATTTCCTTTTAACCAAGTGTGTTGCAGTAAAGACACATTAAACTTGCAGAACACTTAAGAGCTCCAGATGTGTTCATCTCTGATGAAGATCATGCACTTTGCTACTGTACACTGTAGTAATTAAGTAGTAATTAAACCGAATAAGTCATGGATTAAGTTATAAATTATAAATAATTTTGAAAATAGATAACTTGATACTTAATTTGATACAAATGTGTCAAGAGTTATGAATGAAAAGGTTGGGTTTAAGGCCTCGACATCAACAGTTTGTGCAGCTGTTTTGCATGATGAGACTCATCTGCAGATGAGTAGATGGAGGTTTAAACCAGTTTCCGTTGGTTGTCTTAATGATGTCTGCTTTCTTTCCTAAAAACAACTCCTTAACAAATTTGTTTTGAGTTGATCAGACTGAAAAATGGTTTTGTGTTGAACTGGTTCATTGCTGTTGTTTTTTTGTTTTTTTTTTTTCCTTTGTCATTAGGCTAACTGACTGATTATCTCATGTCATGTTTCACCGTACTGTTGTTTAAAACCTGTATTTTGTCTACAGATGGTATTGCTTAATCATGTGTCAGTATCTGATTTTGTAACATCAGATTTGCGACACAAATGACCTTCTTTATATTTGGGAGAATTTCTAGACAAACAATCTCCCCTTCTGCTCTCCCTATGGGAAGATTTGTAACTCAGTAATTAAGTTTGACCTTCTCAGAAATGTCAGAATCTGTCTTTAGGCTTATAAGCAGTTGTTAGTGTGTTGTATTTTCCTGCGGGTAATTAGGCTCCCCCAATGGTAACACACTCCATCTTTACAATCAGGTCACGTAGTCACGTGTCCACTGTCCCAGACCAAATGTGTTTAGATGTGATCCCTACTGAACGAAGCTTCCCGTGTCACGCTTCAGAGGTTCATGCCTGGCGAGGTCAGAAGTTGCCCCTGTGCTTTGAAGCTTTTGAAGATCTACCACAAGCCAAAATGGTGCTTGGAGTAAGATATGGCCGAGCCTTTTAGGAGGGAGCAACCCCACAGGGCAGGAGTTCAAAGAGGTGTCAGTAGAACGCCAGGCATAGTTGCATCAGCTATGTTACGAAACAAGAATAAACAAGACAGATGTTATTGTCTCCTCTACTAGAAAATCTGACAGACTACATATTTGACCCATTCTGGTTTTCCTGTGAGACTCTTCCCGGAATTCACAGAGTAGTTAAGACAGCAAATGGAAACTGACTACTCTCCCTCAGTCGTCATCCTCAAAGCCTGAGGCTAACGTTGGGAGTCAGTTGAGAATACCTTCAATTCTCCATTTCTGAGCCCCAATCTTCTGCTCATCCCAACAGTTGTTTCCTTCTGTGTCTTTGTGGAATCTAAAAATGACAGATAATCACTTTCCAGTTATTGTTGCCATTGAATTAGATTTTTCTCTCTCTAAATGCAACTAAGTTAACAAATAACTTTCTTTAATCAAAAGCAGTTTTCTTACTTGAGAGTATATTTCTTTCAAACTCTAACCTCACTCTATGATCAGATATAAAGCTAACACTACTACTGCAGCCCTGTGGGTGTGCTTGTTTTACTTCACAGCATGCCTGTCGGACCGTTATTGATTAAGTTGGTTCAAAAGATCATTTGCCAACATACTGTAGACCCAAAAAAAACATGAATGTAAGATTGGGTATCAGTAATAAAAAATCAGTAATGAAGATGAAGATATGAATTTTAGATCAAAGCGGCTGAATTATCTTTGTATTAAAGAGTATTAAAGGCACAATATTGATGTGCTCTCTTTCTTTTTTAAGCCACTATGTAACCTATGGCCTTTTTATGGACTGATAGCTTTTGGTAGAAATAAATCCAAGCAAATTTTAGTCATTACAAGATTTAAAAGTGACTGCCTCATCCTTTAAAGCTGAGGTTTAGGGTTTGTTGTGAGAGCATCAGAGGTAGCCTACTGCTTATACACAACCTGACTTTGGGAGTAAAAAGACATAAATGAGATTATAACAACCATAAATTGTCAAGTCAAACATGTTATGCATGTCAGACACATCAAAGTCCTCCCAACTGCAAAGATGGTTGATCACATGTTCAGCAGTATTCTTTATCAGCCCATCATAATCCCATTTGACAATTTAATTTCCATTTCTTCTCTCCTTTGTCATTGTTTTTTGGTTTTATGGAACACAAGCTGTCATAATTCCCTGCTTGTCTTACTGTGTTTGATAAGTTTGATGTTTTTACAAGCTGAGTTTTGGTCACGGTTGGCTTCATCTTTTTGGAGATCTGTTAGTTTTATGCCACTTGGAAGTCTGGCATATATCAAAGAGCTGATATTCAAGCTTTGTTTACGGCTGAATGGTATCGTCTATAATATGGCTCACCTCTTTGGCGTTGTAGTTTAGGTTTCTTCAGTGAAACAACTACTGGCCTACATTCATTTGTCATGAAAAACAAAGAATATCAGGATTTTATCCACAATACCCATCTAGTCAGTTCCACCAGCCATAGCTATGTAGGTCAATACAGTTTTAGCCAGACATGAATTCACAGTGTGGGAACAAGAGGGTCTTCTTCACAAAGAAATCACAAGAGGACTGGAATAACAAGGAGACTCTGAGAGGACGATCAGATTGTTCAGCTTCACAAGTGTAATTAGTTAATTGGCTACAAAAGGCCACGTCAAGTCAATTTTATTCTTTAAGGGTTTCTTAACAAAGGTTTGTTGTAGAGTACTTTACAAAAAAGTACCATTTGAAACAGCTCAGGCTTCTGTGGTAGGAAGTGGGCATTGTGATGGGTCTGCTGCAGACTCATCACTCTGTAACAGGACGGTTTTGTAGTCTTGTTTTCTTGATGTAGACCAAAAATTTGACCCTTCTGAAGCAGAGTAGCATATTTTTCACAGGCGTGACTTTATCATGATTGTTTACGGAAAAAGAAGCAACTTGTTGGGGTTCAGTTCATGACAGTTTTTTTTTTAACTGGAGACTTCTTACCTGTTTAGTTTACTGCAGTTATAACTCACTCTATATTAGTCTAAAGTATATTACAATAATTTTGTGAGTAGGAGGCAGAAAAGCTGACTTGAATCTGATATATCCTTATTAATTGCTGCACAGCTGCTTATTCGAATAAAACAGACACCGAAACTCATTAAGTTTTGACCCTCATTTTCATTAACATTGTCTTGGTATTTGATAAGCCTCAGCAGATAAATTTTTATTTGGCTCACCTGTAAGTTGGCGTGCTGGTGGTATTTTTAAGGAGAGCCACCAGCTGTTGTCAGTACCTCCACATTTATAATCTGAGCTCATGTTTGTTGTTTACACAGAAAACTTGGATCAGGGACATAAAGTGTCTCCGTGCACTGCAGCTGTTTTTTCTTTTTTTTCAGGGAAATTGTCTTAGTGGATATTTCAGTGTTTAATAGACAGCTGTTATTGGGATGTCTTTGATTAGCAGCAGGTTTCTTCTGCTTTGTGCCAACTGAAGAGCTTACAGTGGATGTCTGCAGTACTCTTTATGCAGCTGAGGTTGGGTGTGTGTTACTTAGACTGCACAGTCGGTTTACACACATTCTGCTACTCTCTACGCACATACTCAGCAGGGATGCTGGAACTCAGTCACTGCTTTTACACAGGCATTCACATATTTTTGGAATTTTTAATTGATTTTTGTAAACATTTCAACCATCACTTGATACATTTGTGCAACCATTTTTTGCGTTAAACTGAACATGCTCGAACAATAACAGAAGTTCAGATCATATTGTTTTTAAAAATCCTAAAATTCTTTAACCTTTTTACCACTTAATACTTTGGTTTCACAAATCAAAAATAAAGATTTCATGTTGTTTTACTGAGAACTTTAATGAATTGAACGACGCTCCTACTGCTTTTCAGTCAATCAAACAGAATTATAAACATGTTTTATTTTACGAAGATCATACCAAAAACAATAATGTAGCCCAAGATAAATAGAGACAAAAGTTTTAATGAATGACATCAGATTGAAAGTAACACAATTCTGGTATGTTTACATATTCTGGTTTGTTGATGGGTAGCACAGATTGTCATTAACCTGTCGTATTCTTGGTCAAGGAAAGGATCAAGCATTTTGCTCCATGTCAGAAAGTTTATAGTCTCGGTATCTAAATAAAAGTGTCAGCCAAATGACAGTGTAATGTAAATAAAATGGAACATTTTAGTGTATTATGTAATTAATGAACTCTGCCTTGCAAAAACTGAAATTACAGAAGGAGTAGATATGAGTTACCAGACAGCAGATGTCTCACATAACCGTTCAACCACATCTTCCACCAGGCTCAGATAAGGAATCTCATGATGTTGATGTACTGTAAGTAAAGGCAAACATAACTGTAATATACAATTTCAGAATCCAATCCTGTTCTGAAAATATGTAAACCGTCTGTGTCACTCTGTGTTCTCAGGCATTTCTCTTTTCTTAGGTCAGGAAATAGTAAATCAGATAAAAAAAATGTTGCGACAAAGTATATCTCTTAGCTGCCTCCATTAGGCAGAAGTTACCACCAGACAGCAAAATGTTTCAGTTTGAGCTAATACTGAATATAATTATGAAATACAGCAGTATTAACCAAGATATATAACAAATATATGTATGACCATTTAGAAAAACATTATACCAATGGATTAATTGAACACCTGGATGAGCTGGCTGATGTGGCCATGGAGAGACATGTCTGGGCTTCCCTCAGGCTGCTTGTGCTGTGACCGGATGAGCACAAGGAGATGGATGGGTGGATGGATGGATGGATAAAATGAATGAATGATTGACCCAAGTGTATTTTAATAAACTTGAATAAAAAAATCTAAAAAAGACAAAAAAACAACAGAAACATTTTCTTTATAAAAATGTCTAAACTTTCTACAAAGGCATTTTCTGTCAAAACATTTAGATTTTTTTAGGAGTACCTTATTCAGGGATCTTTGCATAAATTATTTTATTTGTGCGGTCTAATTGTTGGATCAGCTGACTTCCTGTCAAGGCAAGGCAAGACACAAGTCACTCAGCAAACATCCCTTCCTCCCCTGCAGGTTACTGCTGATGTGTGTAAAACACAAACACAACTTCAGCGACTAAAGTGCACATAAAGTGAATAACACCCCCCACCCCCTAATTTTGCTGCACTTACAATTGAGGCACAGCAAGTGTCGACATCAAAACCTCAATGATTTATGTGAGGAATTAAGATATTTGTATTACATACCATAAAAAACATACAACTGTGACACATTTTTTGGAAAATATAACCACTTACCAGAACAGTCCTGCCCATCCAAAGGTTGACGCAGAATAAAGCTTGACCTGTAGTCTAACGCAGTGGATCTCAAACTGTATTAGCCCCCCCATGGAGGAATACATGTAAACATTCCCAGACCCCCTGCCCCTACTCCTAATATGTTTATATGTTGCATTATACAGTTAGGTGTGTTTGATTGAGTTGGAGGTTGGAAATCAGATCTGGGAATCAGCAGCCATATTGAACAGGTGGAGTTTGAGCTAGTGAGTCTACCCTGACTATTTGAGTCAGATACCTGATCTTGTTGATCTCCCCATTTAAGACATAAGTCAAACTCTTCATTTAGGCTCACACATTCATCCAATCCAATTAAAGATAAGCTCCATATGGCGCACATCACACTAGGGCCATAATAGCTTATTTTCTTTCTTTTTTTGTCACTGGCTCAATTTTCACCTCATTCTGGAATAGTGCTTGCTTATGAGCTTTTTGTGTTTTCATGACAAAGTAATCATGATAAATGAGAAAATCATGCAATAAAAGAAGTCCTAAACTGTACCACAATAATCCCCAATCTTAACCTTCTTGATGCGAGCCCAAGGAGAAACTCAGCTAAAAGACTTTACCAAGCATTGACATCTAAATGATACACACAGTTATATGGGAATGTGATAAAAACATGAGAACAGCACTGCCCACTTTTACCTTCTGCTCATTTTTTCACTTCAAAGAAACCATACAACCGAATGCAGAGACTGACTGCAAAGATGTATGTCTCATCACTGTGGAACAAAAACTCTACTAGTAGCAAAAGAAAAAACATCACTAAGTCATAAATCATATCTTTGTTTTGTTCTCAAAAAGTTTCATTCCACCTAAAAAAAAAAAAAAACCTTTGTCTTTTTCATGAGGATGAAGGGCATTTATAGTAAGTATTCATTCCTCCTATAGTGTTTTATCTTGGACTTCACTTCTCTCTGATCCTCATGGTGTTTCTGAGGTGAATGGGCTTTATGCCCAGCTCCATTACTTCCTGAAAATTCCACCAGCACCCTTGTTTCCTGTCTTTCATTACTGGATGAACTGATTAATCCAGGTGTGTCTGACCTCAGAAAATTTCCAGACACACCTGGATTAGTCAGTTCATCCAGTAATGAAAGACAAGAAACAAAGGTGCTACCTGGAGTTCAGGAAGTAATGGAGCTGGGCATAAAGCCCATTTAGGTTCTATACATTCATCCTCCCGACTGATGCATGATGGAGGTGTCAATCATCAACACTGGTATCTTCAAACTTTCAGCTACTGTATATGTTTGTTCTGTCAGCATAAATCTTATTAATCACTGTCACTGCAGTCACCTTCATGTCATCCTTAGCCTGCTGTATTAAGGAAATAATCATGGAAGGTGCTGCTGTGACTTACATGTCAAATCTAGATCCAGCTGGACAAAAAATTTAAATTCAATTTCAATTTCATAAAGATTAAAAGGTGAGACCATGTTCATATAATGAGCAAACTGAAGTGCTATACATTAAAAACACGTCTGTTTTCAAAGCTTCAGCCCGTTTGTTTTTCTTCCCCTTGTTGTAAATGCTTGATCTTCATGAGCGCTGATTGTGTGTAGGCTTACAGATGATGTAATGCACATTATCAGCTGGGTGGCTTTTGCCTTTAAGTTGCAGAATCAAGGACGCTTTCAACTACAAGCTCAGTAGTCTGATCCCCCAGACGAAGAGTTGCTGCTGGGCATGTCTCGGTAGCCGTCTGGCCTTGATCTAATGGCACTGATTTAAAACAGACATATTCAAATGACACATGAAGATTATAATTGGAGATGTTTTAGAAGTCTAACTTCCTGGAAAATAATGATCTATTTCTATGAAATCGTTGTTAATGATCCGCTCTAGGCTTCTCATTCAAAGACTTTGGTAAGAGGGAGCAGTGAATAACGAACTATGCCAGCTGTCAAAGGAGTGAATAAAGTATTAAGTAGGAGATGAAGAGAAACACATGATTTGATGAGCAAGACTTGAGTGATCTCCTGAAGATGAGTTCAACAGAGAAGAGCTTGAAGGTCAAAACCGTCTTCATAGGCATGCCACTGAATCTGCTTTATTTCACATTTTTCCAAGCACTTTGTTGTTTGGGAAACCTGAGCAGTCACTATTCTGAGGTCTCTTTAACAGAGCCTGTCACCAGCAGGCAGAGCACCATCCATCTCTGACAGCCTGCCGCTAAACTGGCATAAATATCTGCCCCTCACAATGTGCCAATTATTTCTGCAGTGTCAGAGGATCTGCGATGCTCAAAGCGAGCGTTTGTTGCTTTGGTTTCTCCACCTCATTTCTCTACTTCATGTAGCACTTCACACCTTTATGCCAGGGACTTTAAATTCTTTAACAGTGTCTTTATCTACCGCTCCTTTGCCCTCAGCAACTTTGTAAACCACCAAAGAAACACGAATGTTAGAAATACCTTGATATTGTTGATTTGATAATACAGAGGAGTCATTTGTCTTATGTTAGGAAGAACTTTTACATCTATTTATTTACATTTGTGTTTGGGTAAAGTTGGTTTCAGCTGTCTTAAAGTTGCAAGAAGAGAAGCGAGTTAGAGAAATGTTGATATTGTTTATTCTCTTTTTAATTGTGTGTAATTAAGACAAAAAGATCACAGATTGGCAGCAGTTATGTTTTTGTGGGTGTTCCCAGAAGTTTGCATTGTCTTTATTGAATTGCCTGATTGTTTCTTAACAACGAATAATAAGATGATTCACTTTCCTTCCGTTTTTAAGCCCCTGACTTCATGACTGACTGTACAGGTTCATCAATTAATGTTTGACCTGTTTGACTTCAGAAAGAACAAGCAGTAATGAAACTGTGCTCAACTAAAAGCAACACAGTGGGACTCCAAAACGTCTCCATAGTGCAGTAATATCATTTTCCGTTTCCAGTAGAGACCAGCTTATTTGTAGAACTTTAAGATGCTTATTTTCTAATTCAAAATGCTATTTCTTTTCTACCCTGTGTTAGCATGTGGAGTTCTTCTTTGTGGTGTCACACAGGTAATATTTTACAATGACAGGTCATTTTCTGTGCGCAGGTGGAGAGAGCTTGGAATTCATACTCTTCATCTATTGTTGCTATTAACAGCAACAAACCTCCTCTGACAATTACATTTGCAATATTTAAACCTTTACATCTCCTCCTCACATGTCGAAGGAGTACAGTAGGCAGAAGTATAAATTTATACGTCCCTACCCCATATGTATAACACACTGTTGCACTCCATCTCTAAATGCATCTCCAACCTTTGTATTTATTTACAAAAAATATTTAAGAAAAACCAAACAAAAAGAAATAGAGAAAAACAATATATCTAGCTTTAAACACAATTATTTAAGCCTATATTTATTATTTTGCATCATGTAGTTTTAAACAGGTAGATGTTTTTTTTTTTTACTTTGCTCTGATACTTAAATTGCTTCATTATTTTACCCATGATGCACAAACATATGTACTTTTTAAAGTTGTCCGGACATGCTGCATTTTAAATTCCATTTCCCTCGTCAATTATACCTCGCTTTGCTTTCTGAAGACAAAGTCTTTCATTCATGCTCTGAATATTATTGTGCTGTTTTAAACTGAATCAAATCCCCAAACTCTGTAATATTTCACAATCCAATGATCCCTTTCTACTTTGCTTTAATTTTTGCATTGAAATACTGAATTCAGACTGAAAACTAAAACAATTAGGGTAATAAGTAATCCATCAATAACTTTTAACATACTACCTACTATTTGTATTTAACAAACTTAACAGATCTTAGTTTCTTATCACCCTCTTAATGCCTCCTGATACTTGATTTCACATATTTAGATGGAAAGGAAAGTGGTGAACTGTGACAAGCTGGTAAAGTGCTTGGTTATAATGCTTCATATAGGGATCGCTCCAGCCCAAAGCTGTTTGATTCTCTGCTGTCTACCTTGTTGTCTGCTTTCCATGTTTTCAATTAACTAGATCAGTTTGTGCCAAAATAGCGTCGGCATTGCCATCACTGGTGTCTGTCCTCATCATGACAAAGTTTCACATAGTGTTGGACACGCTGTCAGCAGTGAGGAGTTCTAATAAGGCAGGGACACGAACGGCAGGGTCAGCAGCCGACTGCCTGTCAACTGAGTTTCATGGTAAAGGCTTTAAGAAGTGAATCCAATGGAAAGTTGAAATTCCTAAAGTCCTGCATTACAGGGTGTCAGATTATATCTGAGGATCCTGTTGAAGACTGATGTATCATGGTACTGTACACAACTAATAAAAACTATTGGTTGAAATTGTTCTATTTACATTGGGCAACTATATAAAATTATTCTGACTGTAAAATTTGATATATTAATCCTTTGTGACTCTGTAAAGCACAAAAAAAAAGTTTTTTTATATAAAACATGTAATCTGGCATGTTCAACATGTATTACATTGGTTACACAAGTTATTTATCTTTCCTT
>JBBDHI010000007.1:9669318-9682123 GCA_037177115.1 Craterocephalus stercusmuscarum
GAGTTTATGTACTGTGTAATTATCAGCTTAAGTACACCGTAGAACAGCAGAGAAGCAGAAAAGCTTGTCGACTCCGCACCGCTCTGTGCGCGTCTGATATGGAAAGAGAGAGGTGCGGCAGCGCTGCGAAAGTCGGCGCGCCGCGCTTCGGCGCACTTGGGCGTGCGGTGTGTCCCCGGCGTTAGTCTGACCTTTAAATAGTTTTGGAACTTTTGGAAAAATCTGAAGTCTGTTAATCTGAATAGATAGATTGACTTTAATTGTGACATTTTTAGTATTATGTAAACTGAGGGACCACTATTTTATTAATTTACTTAAGAAGAATTTCAGAGAAATTTTCCACCAGAAATATGAACCAATATTCCAATATGAACTTTTGTTGACATTCAAATTTACAAACTAGGGTTATAAGCTACTTGAGGGGGATGTGAAAGGCCCTGTTAGAGTTGTCAGGTTGATCTAAAATATTTCTGCCATTGCTATAACATGTATGTGTTACAGTATATCTGCAAGCCATCAGTCCCTCTACTCAGAGGACTTTATTATCAGCATTTTTCCTTGTTTTCCAGCATCATTTTGTCAACAAGTGGCTAAATAGTCAGCAGCTTTGCGACTGAACCCTTTCCAAAGTAATTCTGTAGTTTTCATAATTAAAGTTTAACTTAGAGATCAGTTTTTTCTACAAACTGCTGCAATTGTCTCATGCAAAAGCAAAAAAAAAACACCAGGATGCCCAAGGCAATCATTCTGAGTTGCATTTAGCTTTTGTGTCTGCTGTGTCCCAATTACGTTCCCTGTATTATACATTTTCTGTTTTGTGCTGCACCAATGTAGTGAAGACCACGGGCTGTTTGGCTCACTGTCGTGGCAGCGTGCTCTCATAAACAAACTGAATTTGTGTAACCTTGCTGACGGGTAGGAACTGCAGAGTCCAGACTGGCTGGTGAGAGTGACGTCCCTTTTGTTTGATGCCCAGTGGAAACACAGTTATTATGGCCAGAAAGAGTGAACTCACCGCCTACAGTGGCAACCAGTTTGTTTTGTTGTATGGATGATGAAGTTGATGTATGAGGTGCTTGCATGCACAGAACCGCCACAGTCTCTCTGCCAAGTGATGAATAGCATCAATACTGCGAGCTATTGGAAGAGACTGGAGCTCACAAGATCTCATCTCAACTCCTCCTTTCCATTTTCCATTTTTGGCAGAGCTCAAATAAATTGTATTGTTTTTTCTTTTTATTTTGTCCTTACCTTTCCTTCACTCTTTCCTTCGTCTCCCATTGACAGACTCTTCGTTTTGTGTAACTTTTAATGAGGTAAAAGGTATGCAAGACTGCACAAGAAACCCTTGACAAAGCACTTTTGAAAGATTAAGGCTGACTAACAGAGCAGTGGTGTTCCGCTGCCTTTGTCTCTTCTCCTTTTTCTTTCTCTGCATCTGTCCAGTCGAGCAAGGGCCTGCGGAATTGAGCATTGCAATGGAGGCAAGATTAGAATCGGATGTGAATTGGGCCGGAGATTGGTTTGTAGACTGAAAATGCCTGAAAATGGAAGCAAAAAGAAGACTGAGGGGACAGATGAACAATGAGAGAAGGTCACAGTTAACGAGTTGGTGTGAGAGGATGGTGGTGCGGGATGTGGATTGGAGGATGAAATTGATTGAATTGCAGGAATTGCTCTCATATTTGCATGGAAAGTAACTTCATTATGGCTCCAGATTCTCTTCTCACCATATCACCTGTTTAGTTGTATAATGGCATCCAGAGGCTGCTTTCAAAGCCAACTGTCAGTCTGTGTTTTATGTTTTCCATTAAAACGCTCCTGGTATTATCTTGCTTTCATCCTGCATTTCATGTCATTAGTCACCTCTAAGTGAATTTAATGAGAAATTACCTGTTAGGGGAGCCAAAACAGGTTTTGCGACTGAAGAAGGAGCACATTAATCCCTCCTAATGACTTATGATAATCATCTGAGGCTAAAACCTGCGGACTATTCATGGGTGTCATTCGCAGCTTAACTATAAAACTCAATGATGGATGATTATCTGATGTCTAAGGTTTTATTTTTATCTCCCCCCTACCCCCCATGCATAATCATCAACATTTATAAACTGTTCCATGTCGCTTGTTGTTTACTTCACTTTATTTTCCAGTGTTTGGTATCATATTATTTCCAAGCAGAGGCCTCGATCGATGGTTTGTTCCAGTAAGTGTCAGCGAGACACTTTCCATAAAACTTTCATGTGTTCTGCTTTCCTCTTTGCCTCAGCAGGAGCTGCTGTTTGGGTCCGAGTTCTCAGAGAGAGACCAATTGATTTCTTGCATTAGTTTTCAACCGTTCTTTCCTCTCTCTCTCTTTCTTCACAGTGGCAAACATTCTGTGGCGAGAAGAAGGTATGTCTGGACTCCTCTTGCTCCACTCTAGTGTTCACTAACCCAAGTTAATTGAATTTGTGTAATAGAATTACTGAACTGTGATGAGAAGGATTTTAAATGAATTGGTACTTTAATAGTAGATAACAGCATCACTGGCCCATATCTGATATACATGTTTACACCATGCAGTGTGCATTTTTCAGGTAACATGGCTGCTGTTGCTCTTCTGCAGGTCTCGGCATTGGGAACATGTTTTATGTTTTCTATGAAGATGGGATTAAAGTCATTCAACCAGTGGCATGTGAGATACAGCGACATATTAAACCCAGCGAGAAGCTGCTGGCTCTGCAGGTGAGTGTTCGGCCAGAAAATAAAAAACAACAAAAAAAACATGCAGCACATCTGACAGAGTTAAAGCCTTTAAAAAAAAAATGTGAAGGGAAGGCGGTTTCTTACTCTGCTGGAAATCTTTTCCCCAATTATTGGCAGATCCCCTGGAAAAGGTGAAAAACTTCCAATAATAATTCATCTTTCCTTCATCCAAACTCTAGTGTAGTATCACTACAGTATGTAGTATGTAATATAACCTTATTGCCCACAGATTCTCACAAACAAATCACTGAGACAGTGAGTATTTTTATTTCATTTACAGGAATCAAGTTTTTCAACTTCAGATCATAAAAACACAACTTTTTAAAAATGTTCTTTTTCTTTGTACACACACATTTTTTTTCTTTCAGTGACAAATCATTCTTGTCCAGGAGTCCAAAAAATTGGGTGTGGATTTACTGAAATGATGAAATTGAACAGAGGCATAAAAGGAAAGTTGAGAGGGAGAATCAAAAACTCTATTATTTAGACACACAAAACAGCTTTGGCCTTAAAGTTTGCTGCTGCCCTACCACACCACCTTTCCATTAGACTATATGTGATTAGTACGTAGATCTATAGTATATTTCCTCAAGATAAATAGCAGTGTTATTGTCTGGCTGTTAACAACACATCCAGATGAAATATTGTGCTGCCTTCTTTCACTCCGACTTTCTGAATTAATAGACCGACAGGTGTGCGGCACCGGCAGCGCAGATAATTTAGCAAGTTTTTCAGTGAGACCCCAACATGATAAAACCAGCAAAAGAAAGATGATGCCAAACTGTTATAGCAGATACCACAATAAATGCTGCATCTTGTCTATTAATAAAGAACCATGGCAACATGTATCAGTCTTCAGATGCTAAATTTACCATTTTATTATTGCTTAGGGTCCTATTTGTGTTGGTGAAGCAGTTTAAAGTGGGTAGTTGCAGCATTTATCTACCAAGAAGTTACACAGAACCATAAAGGTCCAGTCTAAATGAGGTAGGACAAGCCACTGTACACACTCCAGGGATTCAGAATCCAATGAGTCCATTTCTTTCTCTCTAAAATTATAAATATTTATGAAGTTTTAAAGCAAACTCTGATGGTTACACATTATCCTGCTAATTATTACTTTCTACTATGAACAATGCCCAGTGGACAGAAGAGCCACTGTACAGTGTTGAATCAGCCAGTTTAATTGAATCCATTGACAGACTACATGCAATCAGAACGAGTTTCTCCTCTCAGTGGACTCTTTACAGCCACCCTCCCTCCTAAATCACCGTTTATCACCAGAGCTCTCGAGCAGAAAAACATTCAGAGCCAGAGCCGCAGACTGATAGATACTTGTTAGATTTACATGTGTTCTTGAATAGACATTTTCCTCTGAGCTGCCTTTCATCCAGGAGCCCTGTGCTGATTGGATAGCTGTTATACATAAGGCAAAGCCATGAATGCACAACAATCAGCCAAGTGAGTCCTCTGAGAGGTGTGTTTGTATTAGGATATCAATCACTGCGATGCCAGCTCCGGCGGCGTCTCGGTGGATTGCAGTGTGAGCGCGAGGCCATTCACAGCGTGGCGCTTAGGTTTTCTCCAGCAAAGAGGAGCATTGATTGATTTGTTTATGATAATCACACAGCCTCTCCATTATCCATTATCCTATCGCACCATATAGTGTCGGGCTGTGATGCTCACCATTTGTGGAAAACACCTTTACACTCATGTTGTGAAGTCAGTTCAGGACAAATTTGGGCTCCTTTAGCAATAAAAGGAGAATCTGAGGTGTTGTGCTTTGTTGTTCACTGTGATGACTCAATTTCACACTGGTACATGCAGAGAGGATGATTATACAGCAATAAACTTTGTATTTAGAACTTTTATGTGACATTTTGGATAAAACTGGGTAAAAAAACATCAGCTGAATTTTTTATTTATTTATTTATTTATTTTTTTGGAAAGATTTTCTGAGTGCTGAGCTTTTTAACAGGACACCGTTTACTGTAAACTGTGATGAGCAGTGTGCTATCTGAGCAGGAATTATCAAGGTTAAAATTTACCCACGCCTCTATGAAGAATGCAGAGAGACAAATTGCTAACAAGCAGAATCTGCTTTTGGTGAATCCATGTGTCAAAATGTTGCATCTTTTCCTGCTGAGCTCCCATCTGGAACCCCTGCACAGCAGTTTGGACTGAGACCTTACAGCGAGTGGACAACTTGTTCTGCATCTTTAATGTCAAGTCTATTTTCTTAACCCTTTAACTTTCATACTAAGAAAAAAAGCAAGGGGGGAATGTTTCTTTGCATTATCTCTTTTCTTTTGAGGAAGAAAAATATGAATAAGTGTTCTTTTAGCAAATAGTTGAGAGTAGTGAGAGTGAAATGGTCAAAATTTGAACCAGCTAGGGGATAACAAACACTTTCTTTTGGTATAACATACCCAAAACAATTGGTAGAGATGGTTCAGGCCGGTTTATTTTATCAATTCTTGACTTAGATTCATGATAATCACTGAAAAATTTTCTCTACCAAATGGTAGAGCAGGAAGACGAAGAGTTAACCAGTCTTGTTGGTGCCGCAGTGTTCCTGGGGATTTTTCCCCCTTCAGATGGCAGATGAGTCAAAAATGTCCCCACTCCACAAATCACCCATAACCTAACTGTGGAATATCGCAACTCCAAGCCGCCGTCCAGCTTTCAGATATAATCTCACATTGAATTCTGCAGATGCTTCACGTTAATTACATCAATGCAAAGGTGGATCATGTTACATGCAGGATTTTAGAGGATCTGTGAAAAAATATGCTTTTTAGTACTGTATAGGCAGAGTAAAGCCATTTCCAAGGCAAAACCACTCTTTACAAGCTGTCAGTTACCGCTGAAATCACATACATAAAACACACCCACACATACTGACACATGCAACAAACAAACACTGGGAGGATTACAGCCGCCTCCATTCACACCCTCAGCTGGGCATCAGATGTTCGATTTCTCACCTCTTCAAGGCGCAAAAAGTAAGATATTTACAGCGCGTCGGGCCAAATGATATTAAAGCTCTGCATGGATGACACAGGGTTCAATAGCAATGACTCAATCATTACTGCAGCTTGTGCAAAGATTTGACTTTTAAAACAGACTTCAACCTGCTTTGGATGAAAAAGGCTGACAGATGGTGCGACACCTGGACACTGTGGGATGTTATAGTTTGTAGAGGAGGAATCCCTCTTATAAAGCCAAAGAAATCAAGCTCTGTCAATGTTTTAGTGTGTAGTATCCTAAGACGTCCTTTGAGCTGGATGTTTTTGCCTTCCATCCACTCAAATTGTGGACGGAGGCAAGTCGTGCCATCTGATCAGTTCTGTCTTTCTGCCGCTCTCCGCCATCTTTGACGTAAAGTTCAAGGATGTCATATATTATGAAATGAACTTTTAACGGAGCAAAGCAGGCCCGTGGCACATGTCCGGAATTGGCTCTGTGGTTGTAAATATGAGAGTTCATCCCATAATGTTGGAGCCCTTCATTTATCCTTCCTTGGCTGGTAGTGTCATAATTCGTCCCACTGAGTTTGGATTAGACAACTGGGCACAGCCTCGAGTTTCAGAGAGCTGGAGAGGGAGTGAAGGGGGAGGAAAGCCCCAGAGACGGCAGTCTGGTATGGCTCCGGTTGGCCATGAAGGCTGGAGCTGCCAGCACCGGGGGCCGAGCAGCCGAAGATCGTCTGCAGGCTTTGTTTTGTGGATTATGTGTGGACAAATGGGAGTGATTACAGAGATTTTGCAGGATGCTGTAAAGCTCATTTATCTAAGTTGCCAAGATAAGGCTATTCCCGTCAGCACAGGTGATAAGACTGAAGTAGTAAACAACAGAAAATAGATGGGATGAAACTAATTGGTTTCTAATGAGATTCCCCTGCAACATAACATTTGAAAAAAGAAAGAAAAAGATTAACTCACAGTTAATGTGCGTGTGCACTTATTTTATTTGTATTTTTTTACAGGAGGAGGTTTGCCCCACCTCACCAGGTGAAGCTGTTCAGAGGTGCGTGTGGTCATCTGCGGTCAACATCAAGGACAAGTTTATTTATGTGACACAGCCGACCTTGGATCGAGTGCTCATAGTGGACGTCCAGTCTCAGAAGGCTGTCCAGGTAATTTTCAGCCTAAATTAGAAAAACCGCGGCTCACGTCAGCAGCACTGAACGGCGGGACGGTTTTATACAAAGCAAGAGGAAAACAAATAACCCTGTTTGTTCCTGTTGATAAAGTTCAACGTACTCTCTTGCAGAAATCTGCCTCCATCAGCAGCACCTGGCTGTTTTCTGGGAGTGATTGTGTCAAATGAAGGATTTTTTTTTTAACACCAAATCTCCCCCCTTTGACTAGGAATCCAGTTTAATACATCATCCATGATTAAGTAATACACTCAGCAGAAAATGCTTTGTATCATGCTCTGAATTTAAACCAGACCGACTAAATTTTATCCGGACTTTTGGAGATAAAAGTGGGATTCAGACTAAAACAAGAGTGAAAAACTCCCAGTATGTTACTGTTGTAATGGTGAGTGTGAGGTGAGAAGTTGTACAACAAACGTGTTAATCTAACAGAATAATTTACTTAAGTTTGCACACCCAGAATCCCCAGACAATCCCTGAGCTGATGGCAGACTAAAGGTGATTTTACAGGGTGAGATAGGAGTCATTAGCTTTTAAAGAGGGATGTTAGAGGAATCCGGAGTTTTCTGACCTGAAAGCTGCCACTATATCAACTCAGCTGCTCTTTCAGCTTCAAGATCAGCTTTCACACTTCTTGTTGGCGCCTGATCCCTGACCTGACCCCTTTCATAGCAAATCCAGCAGTCAAGACCTGCACTTAACCCTCGCATTGATGTGGCGACCAAATAACCCCAATATCCACCTCCTCTTCTGTCGCCCAGCAACCATCCACAGATGTTTTAACACTGCAACTCCTGCCGTTTTCCGCACTGAGACGGCACAAAGCACTCCCAGCTTGAAACACCGTTTATTTTCCTGCATGGATATTATTTTTTACAGGGCTCAGGAAGTGGAGTGGCTCTGAGATAAAAGTGTTTAGCGCCATGTTAGAAAGCAGCGTTGAGTTCAATCAGCGCTATCAGGGTTTTTTTTTTTTTTTTTTTTTTTGGGTGTGTCATGATAGCATGAGGTTGCTTAGATCCCTGCAGATGTTCCTGTTGGCTGTTTACAGCTCCCAAAGCCTCTCGGGGACCTGCCAGTGAGCGGGCTGATGTCCCAGAGTCTGTCACAAGCTCATTATTCAGGTGCCTGGAGGTTTAGCTCTGTTGCGTTGTATTACCAGTTGTTAATTAACCACCTGAACCTGTCAATCATCTCCAACAGAAAGAAAGATTTGACTTGTTTTTTGTTTTTTTTTTTCCCTCTGAGCAGTTAATATGATTTAGGAGCGTGATGTAATAACAAGCTAGTTGCATTTAGAAATATGTCACAATTGCATTATTTTGGTGGGTGGTTTTTAATAATCTAGTCTCATTCTACAATTAAGTTGTCACAACATGCATGCCGACGGCTGAGTCGTGTAGCTGTAATATTCGTTGTTCTTCATCTCAGAGATGTAGCTACAGTTTATGCTCCAGTTACACGAGGCTTATTGGCTGAGGATCTTGATAATCTTCCTGAATCAGAAAGAAGCTGTTAGACAAGAAAAAAAAAGAATTTGAACACCTGTTTCCTCTGATGACTATGCGCTCTGAGATTACTTGGCATTCAGCAGATATTCTCATTGTATCTGCAATAAGTCTCTTAAGATCCGTTTACCTTGTGAGTGATGCGGTATATATTCTGTCAAGGTAAATGAAACTATTGGATCATCATGGAAAAACAAATATGGTAGAAAATGAGCTGCCATCAGAGTGGGCGGAGGGAATGCAGGGCTGCAATGATTCTCTTGAAAAAGATGATTGCTTCATCTTCCCCGCTCCATTCCTCTCGCCTGCGCTTCCCCACTGTTCCCTTTGAGCCGCTTGTATTTCTGCACTCAGGTGGACGAAATGCATGAGCGGCGCTTTCTCTGTCACATGTGACTCATCCATTGTTTTGACATGGAATAATGTCAGTGTGTCCGATGGCGGATAAAGGCTGAAAGCAATTACTTCGGTGTGGTAAAGCAATTGTGTCTGTCAACACTCGATTTGAAATGCAGCTCAACATTAAACAGAAAAAAAAACAGCACCGTGAGTTTGACTTGCTCCCACTGACCCCTCCCCCCGGTGCATCAGTGTATAGGAAGCCTTTTCTAAAGCGATGCCACTGCACATTTAGAGTCCCCGTCATAGGCTAAATGTAGAATACTTTGTACTGTTACTCTCTTGTCTTTAAACTCGACTGGTTTTGTTTCTGTTTCTTCTCCCAGACTGTCAGCACCGACCCTTATCCAGTAAAGCTCCACTATGATAAATCTCACGATCAGGTGTGGCTGCTCAGCTGGGGAGACATGGAGAAGAACTTCCCAACTCTGCAGGTAACTCAACTATTCATATTATTCCTCTGAAGTTGTAAAACGGTATAAAAAAATAAGCACACACTGCTCAGGACTGTCCATGCACCCCATTAAAATTCTGTTAAAATAGCCTTTACTGTTATATTTTTGTTTTTAAAAGGACAGTCAAAGAATTCGATCCATGATCTAGAAAGAGAAAAGGTTTGTATTTAACAAGTTAAAGCAATAAATTTACATTTGTGCAAAAGAGAGACATTTAGTTGATGTAATTTTAGATGAATGTCCTATTAGTCAACTAAGTGTTTCAGTTTTTGGTCAAATTACATTTTCCATCAGCTCTCTTCATCTAGATAAATCTTCCTTTGTGTGAAAATGTTCCATATTGGCTCTAACATACGCACATCTAAAGTTTACGGGAAAATCCCCCTCAATGACCTCTAAAGCCTTTTTCTTTCATATCAACTTTTGTTGAGGAATTGTAAATTGATAGCCTATTAAATGTGAGTTTTTCCACAGAGTCGCACTCTCACATGACAGGGGAGCATTAATCACTCAGCCTCTGGGATTTTCTGCAGCTGATTTTGTTTGTCTTGCTTCCACTGATTAATCGTCACTTCCAACCCAAAGGAAAAGCAGCCGCGCAGGTTCTGAAGTCACATCAGTGTTCGAGAGAAAGCCGTGCCAGCTGATAAACATTGCTATGTGATAATGTCAAACGTGCTGTCCGCAGTTTTTGCTTCAGTTTTAATGGGACACCAGCATTTGTTTCATGTAAGGCTCATGTGTATGCAGCTGAGGCGTTTAGTGGGAAACACTGCTGTTGTTTTCATGATCTTGTGTTCGTTCTGTGGCAATTTGTTTATTGTGTCACAGTAAAAAATCTGCCCACACACAGCCAGATGTCTGCACGCTTTCATGCATGCATAAGTATTATTTAAACGCCAAGGACAGCAGCGCACATCACCTCCCACCGAGAAGCTCTGGTATGGCAGCAGCAAGAGGAGGAGCGCAAGTTTTCAGGAGGATGAAAAATAATATGTCGGTTCGACCCGTTTCATTCCCTCGGCCAGCCGTCTGTTCATCAAGGTCACGCTAAACACCCATCTGCTTATGTGTTCCTGTTCTCCAGGTGATCAATCAGGCCAGCGGAAGAGTCTCTCATCACACCGTTCACACGCAACCAATTGGCAGGCGCTTCGACAGAGTGGACGACTTCTTCATCCCTGCCTCCAGCCTCATCATCAACCACATCAGGTACATGCTAGCAGTGCCCCTGATCAAAGCTGATGAGCAAGTCAGATCCACTCCGCCGGAGATTTATTAAATGCGCTTTGAAGAAAAGTGACTCTGTTCATCAAAAATTATTTGGATGGAAATTTTTTTCCATCCAAATATCCCTCTTTTACCCAAGTATCCCTCTTTTACCCAGAGGAGAGCGATCAGCAAAAAGTTTTTAAACTGTTTTGGTCGAAATTGTATTTGCTCAAAAGGCTTTTCAGCTGCCGCAAAGTCAGTCTGAAAATGAACTAAATGTTCTCCTCGGTAGGCAAAAAACGGGGAATATGAGTGTAAACGGCACATTTCTGCAGCGTTGTAGAGAAAAGAGAGACAAACTGAGACGGATTTGAGGAAACTTGTGATGTGTCAGAAATCAATAGGAAGCTTAAAACTCGTTTTACAAGCACTTCAGTGATTCTTATAGTTTATCCCATCCAAGCTGAAGCAAAACCTTCTCAATTTTCTGCATGGAGAATTATCTGTATTAAGAAATGAAACAACCTACACAAGTATTGTTTTGGTTAGCAGGCTTTCTGTCGGGCTGTAGAACGTCCCCCTGCTGTCAGTGTCTCCACAAACTGATTCCTATCTGGCTGTAGTTAATTGGATTGAACTGGAATGTCGCAGACCCTTCTCTTCAAGCTGTATGTCTGAGTGAAAACTTGCAAGTATACAAATACTACAGCCTCCCATTTTCTTAAAGTGCATATTTGAAACCAGCAGACTGCCTGACATTTGGGGTCTGGTCTTTTTTTTAGCTTTTTTAACTGAATTTTCCTGGAAGTATTTATGTTGCAGAAACAATACAAACTGTTGAAAATCTCTGAATTGCAAAAAAAAAGGCTTCAGTGACTCGTCCATTTCTTGTAGCACAGGAAATGCTGGAATGATCCTTTGAAAGAAAGGAATTTGTGTGAAATTATAAATATTAGGACAGGAGTGTGAGCAGCCGAGAGCAGCAATAGTTTTACCTTAAATGTCTTTTCATTCTAAGAGGATGTACATAAAGGAATTCTTGAAGCATGTTTGTAACTGCTGGCCTAGTCAGACATTGTAACGATAAGCACGCTGTCCTCTGATTATCTTTCTTCATTAAGGCCAAACAAAAAAGCAGCAGAAAGGTTTGAGGCAGTGCTATGTATCTATTTGACCCTTATCCCTGAAATAATGCAGCGGCCCAACAACTGAACCCAGCAGAGCATCTCTGGAGGGGCTTGAGAGTGAAAACTGCTGTGCGCTGACACACATCCTTCAACTTGGCTGAGCGTGGATGATTCTGCCAAAAAAAAGGGAAACTTTTAAAAGATAGTTTTAGGAGTTTGCAGGAGATTTTCCATGAAGGCTTGAAGCTAAAAATGCCTCAACCAAACACAAAGTTCAAATTAAATGTAATATTTCAGTCTCATCTTCCTAAAGTCGCAGCAGGCTTTTAATGCAGATTTTACTTGATGTTAGTTAACTGCTGACAAACAAAGTCAAGAATAAGATCAACAACCTTCAACGTTCTCTAGAATTAGGTTTCCATCTTTCTGTGACACATAGAGAACGGTTGTTTAAACAAAGATCTGCCACTAAAGCACAACTGATACATATTTCTAGTTTATGTATGAGCTCTGTCTGCTACATCTCTTTGACAATATTAAAGTCTTCCGCTCCAGTAACTCACTCACACTTACTGGTATATGGAATCGTTTTTCTTTCCTGCCGAGATGAAACAAAAATGAAGTAAATAACAGAGGCTGGACAGCTGGCCCTGCACCTCATCTTCATGGTTTTAGCCGATTGCCAATGAAAGCAGTGACACACTTAATGCGACGTGCATCGGAAAGCTGCTGCAGTTTTCACATGATGAGCAGCGGTCACACTGAGGCTCAACATGGAGACAGAGGAGCTGGTCCCAAATGCCTTGATGATGTCATGGAGGGGGGAGGAGTGAGCAGGATCTCCGCAGGATTTCAGGGTGTTAATGGTCTCCTGTAGAGTAGTAAGCACTTCACTCTGTGTGAATGTTTGTGGGTGGGGTTAATGGCACTGTTTTAATTAGATCCATTGAGATCTGAAGGGATGATTGCATCAAAGTGGCCCGATGTTTTGTGTTTTTAAGATTTGTCTGTCACTAACTGGTGCTCAGTGTCTTTATAGTGGAAAAACAATGGTTTGGACAACTTTGAGCATTTTTATTTTATGCTTCTGAATTGTAACTGATTTTTAAATAGTTTTTTGTTTGTTTGTTTTTTAGCTGAAAGTACAGATTGGTCTATACTGTGCAATCACATATTTTCCAAACAAAAAAAACC
>JBBDHI010000007.1:9698968-9710021 GCA_037177115.1 Craterocephalus stercusmuscarum
GTTTTTTTTCTGGCACCCCAGCTGCCGGAAAATAACCGTTTTTTTACAATTTTTTTTTTTACAGTGTGCATGAACTGTTTGGTCATCATGTCATTTGTTAATGTCACATCCAAAGAAAAAGCACCTTATATTCACTGTCTCTAAAAGCTGCCTACTTTAGAATCCCCCCCAAAAAAGATTTGTCACTATAGGTTTTTGAACAAATCTGAAGAAGCAGACAAGAAAAAAAAAACAAAATATGCAAAAAGACTCAGAGGAAGTGATCAGGTTTGTAACCAAGAGCAACACCCTCTCTGGGCTTATTGTCTTCTGAACCATTATTATTGGGGAAATAAGCATGAAAACAAAGCCAACTGAACACAATTCTTTCATCATTACACAAACCCCTTTGCAAATAAAAAATGCAAACCATGCATCTCCGGACTACTTCCACAGGCAAGCCTTCCTACTGTGAATCATTGAGCTCTGTCTTTTTCTTTTTTTGCTTCAACTAACATGTTTGTTTGATAAGCATCATCTGTCAAAACATGTCCATCTTATCCTGCACATGCTGGGCTGTTTGAAGGTATTTTTTTGTTTGTAAAACCCCCAGGGAGGTTTATGTGAAGCAGAAGATATTTTCTGTGATTGATTGCCACCATTTGCATGCACGCTGTGCCGTCTGCATTTTTGTTTCATTACTTTAACCTTTGATCATTACAGCAGTACCAAATAATTCAGTTCAGTATTTACCTGCATTATTCCAGTCAGCAACCACAAATTTTCATTCATATCAATGATATTTAAGAGACCATGGATCTTTTTGACCTGAACAAATGCAGCACAGTCGAAGGCTTGCACTCTACAAAGCAATGTGAAGTAACTCATTATATTTCACTGGTTGAAAAAAAAAGATTAAATACTGTTCTGTTATCACAATGAGGACTGTTTTTCTTTGTTGCCACCAACATACTTCCTGGCTAGGCGTGTCCATGGGGAGCTACCATGACTTGTTGCCCTGTTAGTCTCATTCATTTGCATTTTTCCACTGCAGAACTACATTTAATTATCACACAGAGAGCCCATTTACAGATATAATGAGATGGAGGGCAAATGCAAGCAAACCCCCCATTACATAGTTAAACACTATGAAAAGGAAAGCAAATTCTGCACCACGGCTGTTTGCTTTTCCTCCATATGTTCTCCTTTAAGAGGGATAAAAGTTCACAGATGTATATCATTCTCAACTTCAGCACTAGCAACTTTAATTGGTCGGTGTAGGAAGAGATGTGGATTAAAGGGAGCACCTTAAGAGATCTACCCAATTTAAACTTATATTTCAGGCTCCATTTCTTTAAAGACCTACAGCGCTGCATATCATTTTACAATACATGACTACAGATTGTGCAACTAACCATGACAGTGACATGGAAGAAATTACAATCTGCGCACTGGAACAAATTGTTTGGCTGTATGCAGTGTGAGTTTAGAAGTAATCTAATAAATACTTTTAACATGACAGCAGCACTAAGCGTTTCCTCATCTCTCCCCTCATTTGAGGTACATGACACATTCAATTGGTTTTGTAAAAAAAAAAAACTCTGAAACACAATTTCCTCATTATTCACAGTAAATCATGTGGTTCAGAAGCCTTTAACACAAAGCAAAGGTACATCCATGTAAACCAGCTCACTACCAGGCTTCATTCATAAAAGCTGAAATACAGTCTAAACATGGTGTGCACATGTAAAATACGTGATTGTAATGCATCATTCAGTCATTCCATTACTGTGGCTGTCAAACAGACGACCCATTCCTAAAAACACTTACTAATTTGAAAAGAGAAATTATAGAGGCAGGTTGACTGAGTAACAGTTTTTGTTTGACTTTTACCTTTTTCTTATTTGTTATTACATTTTTCACAAGATTAATGTACTGTATGATTTTACTATATGTTTTCCTTCAAAGTTCTTATATATACATATATATTAGCTGGGGATTGAGACCAAAACTAAGTGTGTCATGATTGACAGTTTCTTCTACCTATCCTCACTGTCCGCTACGGTTCTGAGGTAAAAGAGCAGAATTATAAGAGCAACAACTTTATCGTTTTCCAGAGGAAGTCTGAAAGGAGCTTTCATTGCAGTAACACTAAATTGAAAAAAATTGCGATTCCTTACCAGTGCAGGAAAAGAAAAGTAAGCTCCAAGTCGAATTTACTTATCTCGTTCTCTCAGTGCTTGTTTTGTTTAGCCTCGTTTTGTCCCTAGCTTTTCCTGGTTTGTTTGCTGTTAATTATAATATAATACTTACATAATATAAATCTACATTTTGTGATACAAAATGTACACTATACTTTTCATACCAAGTATTTCATATTTACATTATTACAGTACTGTAAGTATTCCTTCCTACCATATATTCTGCATGTACTGAAAGAGACATGACTTGTGCATGAACTTTTCCCGTTGTTTTAGTTCACTTTTACACAGTGATTATATGAATGTGCTTATCTCTCTGTAGTACCTGCACTGAAAAAATTCCTTTGCATATGCACCAATTTCCTTTGTACGAGCAGAGAGACAAGGCTGAAAATTTTGGTTGTACCCTGTTCTGCTCAACTTCCAACTTTTGTTAATAAAACACTGTATCTAGCCAACTGCGAGGGCACCAGCATATTCTACCTTCTTTTTCAGTTAATAGGTTCTTTTTGCAGGTGCTGTCTGGGGCTAATTGGGGCATGAGCCACACCTGGGCCTTGTGTGCTCCACCTTATTTAAAGGAGCTATACCTGATATTATCTTAATCTTTCTAAGATAAATGGTTTCTATATTATGTGGTAAAAAGGGGGAAGTCGGACTTACCCCTTTTAAGTCCATAAAAATTAATGATTCACTGATTGCACATATGTACAAGTCCTGGACATTTTCAGTTAGCGATAGTGACTAATTTTTAGCCTTGGCGTGACGCTCTCTTTCTCCGCCAAAGGGGTTAACTTCCATAACTTCCGGACTCCTAGGGTAACACTTATACAGGCTTATCGGAATCCGGAAGTTACTAAAGTTAACCCATCTCTGCCATTGGCAGAGAAAGAGCATCACACCAAAGTTAAAAATTAGCTGGTTTCGCTAACTAAAACGGCCTGGACTTGTACATATGCGCAATCAATGAGTCATTAGTTTAAATGGACTTACCCCATCACACAATATACCGTGCAGAAACCATTTTTCTTCAAAAGTAAAAGTAAAATAATATCAGGTATAGCTCCTTTAAGCCCTTCACCTGTTTACTGACAGGTGTGTCTCAAAGGCTTTGGCTGGGAGAGCACTATGGCTGTGCACGACAATGTCTTCTATTTGGTTTAATATGGAGTCTTGTTTTGGTCTAGTCTCTTTTAGTTTGTTTTGTTTCTTACGGATTAGTACTTTTACATCCATACATGCTTTACACTACTGACATACACATTCGCAGGTTTTGTTTCTATTAATAAATTATATTTTTGTTCCACCACCTTGTACCTGCCTCCCTGCTTTGCTGTAGCCTCTGAGCCAGAGCTATAACACTACATAACTTGACTATATCTCATTATCTGACCTTCCATATACTAAGATTTCCTCAAGTGTATGTATTTGTGACTGTGCATTGAGGAAGTCAGATGCCTCGCTGAGTGCCTGAGCTCTCCGACTGCAATTCCTCTTGCAAGACTTTAACATAATGGAAACTGTTGGCTGTGACTATTTCAATAATCCTAGTTATGAAGAACCTCCCAGTACATCATGAATTGTCCTCTTGTAATCATTAAAGTACCAATACGCAAACTCTTTAGACCCTCTTTAATTCTTATGTTTTATTTATATCACTTTGAATTGTCTTGTACCTAAAATGTGCAATACAAAACCCTGCCTTGTCCTCATACGGTGACAAACAGCTACTTGCTTTTTATTGATAAAGCTGATGTTCATACCAGTGTTCAGTTGGTTTTTGTCCATGCACCTTTTATTTCATGCTCCGTTTAAACGTGCTACAGTATGTAAACATGGCCATACATGTTCAGGTACATGCATTTCTTTTAAAGTGGTTAAAATACTCAAGCCTTTCTTCCACTGGAAAGCAAACCATCTCCACTAAAAAACTCCCACATAGAGAAGGATCAAATTTGAGTCTTAACTGTTTTGTGTTTAGCAACATAGAGCTCTTAAGGGTATTTTTTCAATATATTTTACAATTGCCAACTGATCTGCTTCTGCTTATAGACATTTCTAAAGATTACATTACCCCTTTTATGAGAAGAAAAAACAAGCTGCTTATGTCTTAACGTAGCCCTTTTTCCAATGAAACAAATCAGTTCTGCAACGTTTTAAATTATACATTATTTAAAATGTTAAACCAGTTTTGCTGTTGCTTAATATCCTGAGGAAATGTTGAATTATGTACTTGAGTCTTGATGGAATCAAGCAGTTAGAGAAGTTTTTGTTTAATAGTCAAAGAAGTTTCGTTGAAATGTTTTGGTGAGATGAAACGACGTGCAGAAGACAACAGGAAAACATAAGACATTAAGGTAAGCCAGATTTGATTGCTGTTGCATCTTTCAATTATGAAATAAGGCTGAATAATTCATGGGAGTGTCGAGAAAAATATACGTTCACAATAATTAAAATTGTTTTTTAGAGAAGGCTAAGCTTTAATTTATTAACATTCATTAGAAAGGTCAGTGCAAATTTCGATTCTCTCTGCCTAAAACTACAGAAATAAAAGCAGATGCAAATATATTGCTTTTATTTGACTTTCAAGCTTTGAAAACACTTAAAATATTCCTTTTTCTGTTATAACAAACTTAACAGCCCTCTTTCAATTCAACTTGCTCCCCTGAAAAAGAAAGAGAAGTGAATTCTTTACTGAGAAGGACATTAATAGCTTTGAATACAGTACCTATTCATATGCAGGATTGGCTGGTAAGAATGCCGGAGATATGAATAAGACATGAGAACTATGCATGATTTAAGAATCCAAAATGAGTTACAAAGAAGCTGCAACCAGCACGGGTGTGCTGGCCTGCAGCTGCCGGAGCAGAGGTGGTAATCACGCCTCTATCACCTCAGAAAACAGAGTAGAGATCAGTTGAGGCTGAGCTGATGAGTCTGTGGGAATATTCCAGTGCTTTTACTGTACGTCCTGAATTCATTTTATTTCATTTCATAATTTCATTCCTGGTTTATGAATCAAAGAGGAGCCGTGTGCATCATTGCCAAATTGCCAATTCACTTCATAACTTAGCTGCGATATCCTTTCTGATGTTTAAGTAAAAATTAGATGAACAAGGAGTTCAAACTATACAGTCCAGGCAGGCCCGCCCATTCATGAATGAGGCCCTTCCATCCAGGACTAAGTAAGCTACTTGGTGACTACTGATGCAGTATATACCCTCAATCCCTGTAAAAATTTAATCCCACCTCAAACAATTTTCGTAATCCTTATACGATAAATTTTGTGAGAGATTAATTTGTCATATTTACCATATGAGGGTGTAATTGCAATTATTTGAGATTATTACAATAAATTCTACATGATTAGAATGTTGGTCTAAGGTTAATGGGCAATGATCACCACTGCTGACTGAATGCCAAAAACTAAAAATGCTAGAAAGTTCCTAACACTGAGGTATCCCAGGACTGGACCTTTGTCAAATCAGACAAAAAGACTAGAGAGAACATTTCAGTTTCCAGAACAAAAACATTTGTCCAGGTTCACATCAACAACAAAACAGATTAATTTGGTGGCAACATAAAATGGAGACTAAACAAAAGCTTTAAAAAAACTATTGTGTTTGTTTGTTATTTAAATCCAATCATTGTAAAAACTCTCCTTAAACAAGCAACCAGAGCGGTGTCCTCCCTACAAGAGACATACGCTTTATGCACACCTCAAAGAATGAGGCCAAGACAAATTTATTTATAAAGCACATTTCATGTACAGAACAATTGGAGGTGCTTTACATTCCATAAAAGTACATTTGAACAAAACAAACTTTTAGGGAGGAATTAAATGAAAGCAGAGAAAAAAATAAAAAAAAATGATCAAAATTTAAAATTTAAGCTGAAAAGATACAGTGCAGATTTATTTAAAATTTCAGATAAAAACTGTAAAAGGAGCAGAGAACAGGAGGGTGAGGGTCAAAAAGCCAGTAAGAACCCCCGAACCATGCATCACAGTCAGAGAGGATGCAGAGAGACACAATCCCTGTAGCAGACTTCCTGTATATAAGTCGTGATGTCACATCTGCCTCACAGTTAGTTTGCAACAAGTAAAATGAAGTTTAATTCTATAATAGCATACAAATGGACTGGAAAGTATTATATCATAAATTGTGATTATTTTCAGAGCAATTAGTCTAAAATGTTGTGATTTTGTCAGCCTAGCTGAGAGGCAGCTGCATTATCATGTCCTGGCTGAACTATTAGTGTCAATCGTGGCAGTAAATGCTGACATGCCAATAAATGGTACAGATACAAATATAGATTAATTTTAATTATTCATATATAAAATAACATAAATGAGCTGATTTAAATAATTCTGTAGACATTATGAGGTGAAATTGCATATCTAATTTGACTAACTTCTTTCATTTTTTTCATGTGTCATCCTGATGGATGTATTGATGGGGTGGGTGGGTGGGTCCCAGGGCATAGGTCCCAGGGCATAGGTTTGAGTTTGCCAGTTGTAGGGGCACAAAAGTGTTCCATATTTTTATGAATAAAAAATGTGATAAAGGAGACATCTCTGATTCAATATATGCTCTTTAGTGGTTGACAATAATGTTATGGTAATTTTATGATTTGGATCCATCTGCTGGCATACTTGTTTCACAAAAGTATTGGTCAGACAAGAATGTTGCATGTCCAAAACACGTTTGGACATGAAACAACAATAATAAAAATAATAATCAACTAGATCAAATAGCACAGAATTTGTGATATCAGAATAAAAATTTAATTTTAACATTATTAGGGTTTTAAATGAAGATGTAAAATGATCCTCATTTTTAATTCTTACAAAGCTGAACCGAAGATTCTTTTAATATCTGTGCACTATTGTGTGACGATCAAGTAAACATTTCTGAATGACATTCATGTCTTTTAAATTCTAATCATGTTGACAAAACTTATGTTTGAAATCGCCCCCTCTCACGGATGTAATGCACTATATCTGGTGTTCGCCAATTTTAGTGTTGTTTGAATTCTGGTCAATTTCATCCACTACATAGTGCACTATAAAATACCCACAATGCACTGCGAAATTGAGTGAACAAGCGATGTACACTTCATCGTATTCCCGTATACCACAAAGCAATGCGGACGTGTTTTGGAGGAGAAGAAGAAGAAGAGACATATCAGATAGCATGTTTGCTCATGATGTCTGTCAGTTATTTATCAGTTCACGTCAGTGAATTAACAGCGCCTTTGACTTGACTTTCCGTCTGTATCTCCGTAGCCAGAGTTTAGCGTTCAGACAATTATGGGTACCATTTTTAAACAAACAATCGTTTTCAACAGAAGTAAACAGGTAGCTTACAAGCTAAATGAGCGGCTACAGTAACGTACTGTATAGTCTGTGCACGAAACTCTCGAGCTATTGCAGCTCATGAAGTGGATACAAAACAGCAACGGATAAGCAAAACGTTTACTACATTGACATTTTAACAGTTTATTGCTAAAGAAACACAACCACTTCGGAGAAGCATATCATTTAAATGTCCCGACCGGTTCAGTTTGTTTAGGCAAGGCAAGTTTATTTATATAGCGCTTTTTAGGTCCAAGACAATTCAAAGTGCTTTACATACAACACAGGAGTTACAATGAAATCATTTAAACACAGAATCAAGAACAAAATCTTATTAAGTCCATAGAACTTTCCTTTAAACTATGTTGTTCCAAACTGGCTTATATTGCTTTAAATCCATTGATTGATTAAGTCGATTAGGTAAAAAAATAAAAAATAAAAATGTAGACGTGTTCAGAAAATTCAGGTGTAGTGTCTGAAATCTCCTTTCATCATTCCCGATGTAGTGCACAATATCGTATACAACATGTAGGGGATAGGGAGTGAGTGAATGAGTGAACGATTTCGAACAGAACTATTGTCACATCTTTGAGAACTAAAGCTCAGATGTCTCAATTTTTCCAACAACTTCAGCAACTATTCCTCTCCCTGAACTTTGTGGCAGCTTTGATTCTGTTACTTGAAAAAATAACACATGGATGGATGCAAAGTAAACAACAAAAATTTGTGAATAATGTAGTCAACATGATAAATAAATTGCAGTGGGAAAATTATTTATTTGTGGCTTAAAGGAATACTTCACCCTCAGAATGAAGTGCCTTTATTTTCTACTCACCCTCATGCTGATTAACACTGAACACTTTCTTGATATTTATCATGCAGCCGGAGATGTGGGGAGGTTTTCGTTCTGCATCGATTCCATTACAGTGATTTCGAATGGCGCCCGTTCAAAAAATGTCCATAAAAGTCCACAAAAACCTGCCAATATTCCTCCATACTGCTTGTCCAATGTAATCCAAGTGTCCTGAGTGCCCCCCCACCCCAAATTTGATTGGTCCCTCAAGTGCCACCCCAAAAATAAATGATCAAATATTCAGTGTAAACTCACTGTTACCTAGTAAACCTAGTAAACATAGGGGTTGATGTTTTAAATCAGAGGTGCCAAAGTCCAGTCACTTTCAGATGTATCCCTTCGCCAGCACACCTAAATCAAATGCTTGAATTATATCACCCACATGTCATATAGCTCTGTAGAGAACTGGAAACGAGGCATTAATTCCATATTTAGCACTTTCTCAATGATCAATCATGACATATTTAGAACCAGTGGATTCTGTAATGTCAGGATTGTGAAGATGTCATTGCCCTATCCAAAAATATAAAATAAAACAACCTCAAAAACTTAAATGCTGGTAATAATTGATGTCCCATTTTACAGATTTGTGAAATCTTCAAACTTAATAGATCAATTTTAAGCTATTATTGGTGCATTTGAGTAAGATTTAATGACAAAAGAGTAAGTACTATTTTAAAGGATTTATTATATTTACTTAATTGCTGAATTTAAGTTTAACTTACAAAAAATAATTAATTTCAATTTAGCTTTATTTGTATAGTGCCAATTCATGACAATGTCATATCAGAGCACTTCACAATCAGATATAGACACAGTTCTGAAGAAGTACCCTGATTCAGTAATGTGTCCAGCCAGAATATTACAACAGAATGAATTGTCTGCTAAGAGCAGATTTAGCTAATTGTGCTTGACATGGAGGACACTGGTCCCAATGATAAAAATTGGGATTTTTTTTAAAGTTTTTAATGATCATCGAACTATATGTTGGTGCAGAATTGACTAAAAGCATCATTCAACATTAACTATAGTAAATTTAAAAAAAAATCATTAGCTATTTACTTTTCTAAGTTTTGTTTTACGTTTAGTTTTTACATCAGATTACTACCTTAGTTCATAATAACCTAGAATCTAAGTTCTTTTCTGAAAAAGGTCTTATTCATATGTGCCACCCCTTTCTGAGGATGTGCCCCTGCCTTGCCCCCTTGGGAAAAAAATTCTAGACACACCACTGCCAAGAAGGCACCTCTCCAAGGCTGCCAAGACAAGGCTTCATTACCTCCTAAATGTCATATAGCGCCCTTGTCTCATCTTTGACTCAGTGTTTAATAAAGGATATGTCACCAGATGCTCAACCAACTCAACCCTGAGTTACTGTTTTCATCTGTCAGTCCTTAAATCAGCGTTGAAGTTGCAAACTTGGTGTTTTCAAACAGAAAAATGGGAGAAAATGGGTGGTAATGATGGTAATTGTGCTGCTGTTTTCATAAAATTGTTTTAGAATAAAATTAGAGACAAGGGATGAGCCAGCACTTAAAATAAATAAGAATTGGATGACAATTAACAAATTTACAAGCATCAAAAATTAATACTGATAATGATTAGAGGCTAATAAGAACAAACTTGGCTTTCGAGAAGGTCCCATATGTTGTCGTGGTCTTCTGCAGCTGCAGCGCCAGAAATTTCCTTTGATGCTCCTTAATACTTTTTAGTATGTGTTCTGCTGAGCTATATAAAAGACAACAATATGCAGTACCAGTCAAATGTTTGGACACACTTTCCCATTAATGAGATCTCTCTGTTCTCAAATGACATGCACATTTAATAGTTACACTGGACACAGTGTCTTACACAGCTGTTTGATTCCCAAAAGCTTTTGTCTTAAATTCAGGATCAACCGTTTTTGCTGTGGCCAGGACACAGTTTCAACACGTCACCATGTATGCAGAGAGTTTTGCAGGTGTCATATAATCTGAATAGCTGTGGGACATTTTAGTCCTGATAATTTGGTCATGAAGAATACCTGGGACTACTTACGATGCCAAGCCAGACTTCTCTAATGACAGTTCTGTTGCTCAATGGTTGGGCAACCTACTGGCATGCAATGATTGTGTCATAATCACTGCTTGAGAGAGAGAGAGAGAGAGAGAGAGAGAGAGAAATGGTTTGTGTGTGTGGAGGTTGACATTAACGGTGAGATACGTGACTGCTGCTCCATCTGGTTCATGCTGCTCGTGAGGGCATTGCATCATGAATATGTGGAATTCCACCTGGTGCCGACCCCCTAAATGAATTCATGGGGTAGCTTCTGTAGCTCTCACACACTCTGTTACAGTACACAAAACTCAACATGTCTCTAACTCCGTACACTTACCAGCAGGACTATTTATATGTTCTTGTTTGTGCGAAAGTGCGTGTGCACCTGTGAATATATAAAGTGTGAGTATATAAATGTATCTAAACTAAGTGTAATGAAGTGTTTTTGTTTATTGTTTTTTTTTTGTTACAATCACACACTGGTTATACACCAAAGCTCCACTGTGCTCAATAGTCTATTGAGAGTTTGGTCTATAAGGGCCCAAAAAAAAAAAACTAAAAATTCCTTGCTTTGTTTCTTGGGTTGAAAATGTGAAGGTTTAAAGAAAACTCTTTCATGCTTAAATT
>JBBDHI010000007.1:9799296-9812653 GCA_037177115.1 Craterocephalus stercusmuscarum
TACATATGTATAGAGACATATATCTCTTTGCTACACCCCTGTTCTGACCTTTTATTCAAACCTATTATCAGCTACTGTGCCATGAGTCATCACTTTTTAAAAAAAAATGACAAGCATGTTGAATTTAGAGTTTTCCGACACCGTGTGCTGTTAATGATGAATTATTGGCCATCTATATGAGAAGCTTTTGAAGTGTAAAATTGGGGCATAATTAGAATTAGGTTTAATCTTGGCTCCACCTCACTCATTAATAGTTACATGTTGAATATTGATTATGCAAAGCCTTTTAAATGACACCAGAGATTAAATCAGCTCTGCAGAAATAAAGCTTAACCTTGGATTGCTTCTGCTCCGGTCACCGACATTTGGCTGGTCGGTGAGTTATATATCAGGAGCGAGTTAACATACTGTAGCAGCATCGCTCAAGTTTCAGGTGGAAAAATCTTTAAAAGTGGGTCAAGCATGTTTAGTAAGAAAACTGTCTGTGACTGCCACTGTGTTTTACAGTATGTGAAGTGATTCATAACGTGACTCATTAGTTGGAATATCTATTTGTCCCCAGCCTGCTGCTTTCCTCCTCAAAGGACCGCTCAGATAAAAGGCTTGTAATTAAACCTGGCTGTCCATGGAGGGAAGCAGGAAATAGTAGCAGAACTAATGTCAGCTTTATGTCATGCAGAATGAGCCTCAGAGTATTATGGTTGGTTGTTCTTAGAAGCAATGACAGCCAGACCTCAGTACTGTCCCTCAGTTTGGAGCAAACTTGGCTTCTTAGCACAGACGAACATGAAAGAATCGTCTGATGTTCAGAGCTGGGAGTTTACCTTAAGCTCATCCGCTTCTATATGCTCAGGGGATTACATGTTAGATATGGACTTTCAGTGAATCCAGCCATGAAAACACTACTGTACTCTACTTCCATCAACACCCAGTGTTTGATTCCCTCCCCCCTGCTTTGATCAATATCTGACCTTTGCTTTCTGTGAAACACTGGGAGAAAACTTGCTTGTTTAAAGTATGTTAGATAAAATGGGACTTGACAGCAACCAGAACAAACATTAAAAACATCACAGGCACATGATTCTAGCAATAGATATGTCAAATTATGCTTGTCTTGCCAGTGAGCATTGTCAGAAAGCAAACTTTTAATGTCAGAATATAAGAATTTTGTCCCATTCATGAACATATAAACCAATCATCCAAAACACAAAGACATTTTGATCAAACATATATGAAACAATGAAAAGCAGGAAGTCCTTAGAGCTGAGAAGCTGCAACCAGGATGTATTTTTTTGTCATCTGTTTAATGAATCTAACATACAGCACAGCTGCAAGGGCGGAAAAAAGGTAAACACACCCAAGGAATTGACAGGTTTTCCCCACTTAGCTTCCAATTATTCATCAGCATGAGTGATTCCCCTTATTCCGGATGCAGGGAAACTGTGGAGGTGAGCCAACTCAGCAGAGGTCAGACATGATGTGAGAGGAAGGTGTTTGTGGCCCTTCAAACCCAGTTAGGCCTAATAGCCAATTAGCGGTTCAGAAAGGAGGTGACTGTCATCTCATTGTTTTGAGGACTGTCAAGGCAACCGGAAAATCCGGCATCTTTTCCATGTGCAGAAACAATGAATACTGGCTTTTCTGGCCTGCCATCCTCTGTGCCCAACAGGGAAGATATCAACTACTTTTGATTACATTTTATTTTCAGATTTGCTCAGGAAAAGGGTGTCAGACCATGTGAGTGAGCCGATCAGATATATGGCAGGGGAGTCTGAGGACTTGCAACAATAGTTTCATGATGTTTTTCAGCCATGAGCAGACGGTTCCAGTTGAAGATGTAATTTTGATATGCATTTGTTATCTATGCACTTGTTTGATCGTTATCTCCCCGTTTTGTGTGATTACAGCTCTTTTGTCACTGATAAGCAGCGTCTCATGTTCCTGTAGATCTGTTTATTGATATCCAAAATGTTTCTGATGACAATGACTCGTTAAGTGAGGCTTTATGAAACCTCCTAGCGTTCTGCAAATGTTGTATTTAGTGTTGGCAGAATGGCAGAAATAAAGGCAAAACAACACCCATACAATAATTCTTGTTTTTAAGACAAGGGACAATGCAACCGGTGTTACATCCCCTGATGTTCTTATCATCTAGAAGCTGTGATCTAGGCTGTACAGTGAGTTTTTCTAAAGGAATTCCATAATTACAAACTAAAGGAGCCCAAATATCTATTCAGTATAAAACATAAAACATATAGAACACAGCAGATCAGGGGTGTTCAACTTTTTTCCAGCCAAGGACCCCTAAATGGATTCTGGTCCCATCATGTTGCTGAGAAACACGTGTACTATGACCTTGCATATATCGCTCAGTGAAAATGTCACTAAGGTTTGGAAATCTGGTGACCCAAACATTGCCACTGTGCAGCAGCTCTGTGCACGTTAGGAGAGGTAAAAGCCTCCAGATAGATGTGTGTAATTCCAGCCCGCATGACAGCAGTATGTGTGTATGTTATTGAACCTCAGGAGCTCAGAGTCGTCTTCTCCCTCAGCAACAGAGCGATTAGAGACAAGATGGATTTTCAAAGCACTCTTCTTGATTATATTGACACCTTTCATTATTATGTCCATGACATCTTTGGCAACAAGTTGCTCCCTGTGTCGGATGCAGCGCACACATTGATATTTCAATCCCATCTGTCTCCTTGAAGGTAAGACCAAACTTATAAATTCCACCTTCAAGGAGGAAGTCATGTATTCGGCTCCAATGGTTTGTCTGTCTGTCTGCCTTCCTTTCTGTCAGCAACATAACTCAGAAAGTTAAGGATGGACCAACTGGAGCCAGGAATTTTCTTAAAGGATTCTTTACAGGAAGGTGAGTGCAAGCATTCATTCTTACTCTTAAAACCTTAGGTCTCCTAATTGGGGGCCTTTAAGAATAATTGGTCCCTTACTGGCAAACTGTGCCAAGGTCCCCAAAATGATCTTGTGTGATAAAACCTCTAATTTTGTCAATCATCTATCGTCACGTTCACAGCCCCCCTCCCAGCACCACTTTGCATTTCCCGGGAATGACGAGACTTGTGATGCTGCTTCAAAAAGTTGCTTTATGTAGACTTCAGAGAAGTGGGAAAAAACGTCAAAACAAGTGGTGAAACAGACATGCCAAGTTCTTTATTGAGTAAAAATGACCTCAAAACTATCCTGTCAATGCTTTGTTCAGAGTTGTTTCTTACTATCTTTGAGAGAAAAGAGGTTCAACTGGAGAGGATTGTAAGAACTGCTTGCATGGCAATGCACTGATGATGACAATGGCTCAGATGGTAAAGCAGGCTGTCCAGTAACTGGGAGGTTGGTTGATCAAATCCTGCTCCACCCTTTGGCAGGATCCACCTTCCCTTCATTTAGGTGTATGAATGAGTGTGATTGCAGATTGCACTATGATGTAAAAGGCTTTAATGCTAAAAATGCATCATTCCAGGGGGATAGTCCTCCTGAAAATGATTTGACTCCAAACTTTCTTTTCTTTATCTGTACTATGTGTTATTTACATGATTGCTTCACAGATGTTTCAATGTTTATACATCTTCAAAAATGTGTTCCAGTTCCCTTTACAATGACTCCAAAAGTATTCAAACAGACTGAACAGAATTGCGGTTGCAGAAATATACTCATTTCATACACTCATGAGTATGCAATTATTTTGAGCAGAGGCCTAGAAAATATGCACAGAGCTCAAGTTTGACGCCTTTTGACTTCAGCAACGATCTTTTGAATCGTCTTCTCTGATAATAAAGCATATTTTCACTGGTTGAAGTTTATGTGGCCAACATGAAACAACTTTGCCTCGTGCCAGACTGCAGAAGGCAAACTGAAGTGCCTTTTTTCACAACCCAGTGCAAGCAGAGTTTGACTCCTTTTGTGGCATCGTTTTCTTTTCCTAAGTTCTTAAATATTCTTCCTCCCATCTTTCCATGACCTCATTATTTTCCCATCAAGTTGTAAGAAGTCATAGGAAATCCTTTTTCTATTTGATCATAGAGTCAAGCGCCTCCGCGAGGAACACAAACTTAATTGCTGCAGTTGACCGCAGCTGTGATGATGTGGATAAAAGCCATGTCATGGTGAGGGTGGTCTTGTCTGAAGGACAAAATGAGCAAGGAAACAAGTACATTTATTGTCACAAATATATTTAATTCTCACCGGTACGAAATGATAACTCCAAAGCCCAGTCATCTCAGCATGATCTCCACAGCTCACTTTGGAAAGGTGAGAGGAACTAAGGCAAATTAGGATATGAGATGAGAGTCACTACTATAATGGATATTTAGCACTACTTGCAGTGAGGGATTCTGTAAAGATTGTTTTTATCTGAAGTATGAAAAATACTCTGTTCAGAACTCAAAAGACTCTCAAGGATAAAAAAAAACACAAAAAAAACAGTAAATAGTCATTAGTGTAACAACGAATAGAAGGGACTGCTCAGGCAGGAAGCTCTCTGAGAGAAAATCCAAAACCAAAAGGCATAAAAGCTAAATAAGAGAAGCATGAAGGGGTGATGGAAGCTGATGACCAAGATAACACGTCCACAGGAACAGAATGGGTGGGAAAGAAGAAGATCTGGCAAATGATAAAGAAAATCCAGCAGAATATGAGAGAGGCAAAGGCTTACAAGAAATAATAAGGGGTCTTTTATGCTTATCCTGGGGTTTTATGCTTTTTCTTCTTTTTTACGAGTCTAGCAGAGATTACACTGTGTTGATCAGTCGCTGACTAGGTTGAAAGATTGCTGGAGCCACAGGTTTCATAACAAAGAGGATGAAACACCAAAAATGATAAATAGCATAACAAAACTGATTTTTGCAAAATGATACTTGAGCTTTCTACTACACAGCAAAGCTAAATAGAAAATCTTCTACCAAGTAAAAGCAAAATGTTTCAGTCTGCAGGCGTTTTCCCCTTTGCATACATGTTAAAAATGAAAACAAGCTGTTACAGACAAAGGAAAAGCATTTTAAAATGACAAACAGGAAGTCAAGAGCGCTTGCAATTAAAACAGGAACAATAAGGAAAACCAAAACTAAACTTAACCAAGCCAGGAGAATTTAACGTCAAGACAAATGGTCAAAGCTTGGGGGTCTACGAAAGGAAATAAAAAGCTCTCCCTTATTTCTGGTTTAAACAAATAACTACAGCCAGTTTGGAGATTAAACAAATATATTGAACCAGTAACCGTCCATTATATTAGCTTTGGACCAGTAACGGAGACAGTTCACATAAATCTGTTTTATGTCACTTAGTCTGCTGGACACAAATACCGCACAGCTCCAGCATGGATTAGCATTTAGCTAGCATCTTAGCGGATATATTCATAAATCCCTCCACATCAACAAGTGACGGGAAATCACTGGCGGCAGAAGAGAAACAGTTGGAATCATCCAGTGAGCGGACAATTTTACAAGATTTTGTCTCTCCTGCTTTAAAAGTGCCCTGAACTCGTTGCTTGGGTCATTCACTGTTTCTTTTCAAAACACTCATCTCTCTGAGCCATCGTTTCCCAATTTGACTTCAATAAAGACGAGGATGATCTGAGCGTTTGTTCATCAGAGACCAGATCAAACCAGCTCATCCTTCTCTCTAATTCTGTGAATTTATTGTTGATGGAAATATTTCCATCACATTTTCTTCATATCTGCTATGATGTTCCCAGAGCCACAAAGCTGTTTAAACAGTCATTACCTTGATATTGATATAATTATGGAGCGCTTGTAATCTTACAATCCCTGTTAGCATTGAGCAAATACACTTGGACAGTATGTTTTTACTGTTCCTTCTTCCCAATCTAGGGTTTCCCAGCGTCAGTAAATCACTGTAATTTTTTTGTTTGCTTTTTAACACATAGACAACTAAGGAAGACTTTATCAACACAGCACTCTTTTGATCCTTCAAATCAGAAGCAAAAGCAAAAAGCAATTTATTTATTTAGTTTGTTGTAAATGTCACATTGGATTATAATTGAGCTTATCAATAAATTACGGATCTTTGCTTATGCTGCAGAAACACGCAAAGACAAGATTAATCAAAGTTTAATGACCGCCCACCCTCCCCATGGAAAACTTAGATTTTGAGACATTAACAGCTTCACTTTTGACATTTTCTGCAGCCATCCCCAGACAGCATTATATTATTCATACCAAACACATATAAAATTCACATGACTCAGTGGACTGTGTGGGGTAATAAATCAAGACTTATTACCTGGTAATAGGCTTATTAAATCATTTTTCTCTTGTTAAACCCCCTCCCCCCGAATGGGTAGAAACCTTTTAATGAAATTCAGCCAATTCAGGACATTAAGATGGAGGGCCAGTCTTTGCTCTCTGCATGCCAACTAGCTTATTGTGAGTCAGGTTTGTAGGTGAATCCATGGGTGGTTGTTCCCTTAAAAGATCCATTTGAATTCAAAGCATCTCAAAGCGTGGCCCTCAGCTATATTTACAGCTTGGATAGCGATCAAATGGGATCCTTAGGGGTTGATGATAAGGAGGAGAGTGCAGCATGTGAGAACACACAAGCAAATGAAGCACTTATTGAGTTTCATGCTTCCTACACATAGTCTATTACAGAGAATGTGATTACAGATTATTTTTCCACCAGATGTGATGTTTTGTTGTTGATGTGGGAAATATTTTGACCCCATAATAGCTTCATAATATCACCAGAAATTGCAAACTAAGGCTTTAAAAACTGCATACTGTACTTTTTTGATTATGCGTTTTTCTTGTGAAAAGATACTGTATAATTCAATCCATGCAGCTTTCTGAAGAAACTGTATGCAGTAGGATTAGCCTGTTTTACATGAACTTTCATGCCAAGTATTAAATCCTTCCACATACCACAGGTTTAGTCAGAGAAGTTTGAGGCATTCTTTTTCTTTCTTAGCAAGAATCAGGTGAGAAAATGAAACACAAAAGGTGCCCGAACAAAAAAAAAAAAAAACGATGGACTGAAACCTGTTCTAATGTAATGAAGTGTGTTATGAACATTGTGTAGATCAGAGTTGTACAATGTGGGTCAATAATTTTCTTGTTTCTGCAGATGTTTCCCTGGAAAACAAACACTTACAAAAATATTTCTCCAAAAATTACAGAACAAGGTGATTTGTAAAGACATTTTTCCATTCCACATGCATAAACAAGAAAACTTTAACAACTTTTGGACTTTGCTTCTCTTCTCCTTCATTTTTTTACTCAGGCTGTCATTTTTAGGGTTTAGAATATTGACATGTGAGTACATGCACAATGTGGTCGCCTTTTGTTTAGATGCATATAGTATTGCATGCTGTTGTGGTCAAAAGTCTTCATACATGAAACCAAGAGCCATGGCAAAAGTAGTAATTATGCACTTCAGCTTATGCCAGTAAACATACAGCTATAGCCTGTTGTTTGTGTTATTAATTTGATTACATTTATTTTTTGATGCGCACAAATTCATGACAAAGTTATCTCAAGGCACTTTTACATTTAGTCCAGTTCACTACAAGCAGTTGTAGTCAAGTTATAATCCACTTACAACAGATCCATGTCACAATTCATATTAGTCCAATATAATTACTTTGTTTGAATGATGTTAATTCATTTTAAAAAACGAAACTAACTAAGGAAACTAATGAATTGCATCAAATCATCTAATTAAATCACTATGTGAACAAGGCTACAGGAAGGAAAACATCAGCAGATCCAGGCTCGGGGAGGGAAGCCATCTGCCTGGAATAGTTGGGGGGCTGAAGAGGACAACAAGCACCAAGACTTTGCCAGCAATACCTGCTGGGGAAAAAAAGAGAAACATTTCATGATAATGTCCCAAATACTACACTACAGTCAATGAAAAATAAGATACTCAAGAATAAACATTTCCCCCAGGCTGTCATCTAACAAAGCAAATTTATGTTCAGCTTTTAAAAACAGTTAAGGATGATCTGACATGGTGTAAATCCTCACCAGTATCAATAATGTGAAGAGTTGCTACGATAAATGATGATTCTGCCTAAACCCAGCTGTTTTCTGTGATTCCCATCAAACCACTATCCACCTGGTTGAAGTCATCTTCACTACATTTTTCTGTAAAAACGAACCCCCATGTTTTAGTTAAAAAACTTTACAGGAGGCTAAACCCAGTTACCCAGTTTCTTAGCCAAAAGGCTGCAATATCTCAAAATGTCTTTAATCTTGCCATCTACATGAGTGGGCCCCAAACTTTTTGAGCCATGACCACCACCATACAAGATACCATATGTTACCATTCTGGTCACACCTTTAAAATGACTACAAATCCCAATTAACAGCAGAGTGATAAAACTATCGGGCAAAACTAAGTTCACTAGCTGCTGGTTGCTGTTTCATTTTTATCAAATACTTATAAATGTTTCAGCCTCACCCCCCAAATAAAATAAAAAAAAAGGTTTATCTAAAAAAAAAAAAATCAAACCATTACTGTGAGATTTGGAACTAAGACTAAGACAGCGCGTGTGAACATTTAACGCTTGGCTGTGATCCCTCTCCACAATAATTCCAGACATTTATTCTACTCCACAGCGGACACTGAGAGGATGTTTTCCCTCTCAGTGATTTCTCCTGCGAGCACCATGAATGACAAGAGAGTCATTACGGCGTGAGGCGAAAGGTTCCCCTGAATCACTTCTCAGAGGCACCGGGTAGGATGAAAACACAGTTATTTATGAGACTGGTGTGAGACAGACCGACAAACTGATTGATTGATCTAGAAATTTGCCTGAAACTGACTTAAAGGATCCAAGGGGACAGAATTACTGACATTATCGTGTGTTAGTGAGTCCAGGGGGCGATGGAGCTGCTGCAGCGTGCTTAGTTGGATCTGTGCCCTGTTTAAAGGGTGGCTTCTTTTTCTTATCTGTGCACATTTGCTGGTGCTCTGTCAAAGGCAGACCCCTCTATCTGCTAATCTACCACAGTGGGAACTCAAGAGCTAGAAAGGCAGAGTCAAGAAAACAGCAACACCAACAGCACATCACAGGAAAGCAGTTCCATCTCCTGATATATAAATAACAAAATGATAGACGCAAGATATGATAGTTCCAAATAGTTTTAGCTGCTTATCTAGATACGACTATTGGTGCAGATTTGAAGTGGTGTGTTATAAGATGCAACTAAAAAAATGTCTTTTTTTTTCCTGTGGTATTTGTCTTGATGGTGTATTATTGCAAGTTTACTTTGAGAAGCTGAAAGACAAATGGGGAAAAAAAATAAAACCAAACCAACATCCTTAAATTATCCACCAGTGAATTCAGAGTTGTTGGGGTAAACTGGGATATATGAATACAATGTTGGATGAGCATCAACACATGACATTATTTAACAAAAACCACACCAAAATGCATGAGCAGTGTGTGAAAAGTAAGTTTACCCATATACAGGAATGAAGAGGGTCAGTCACTCAGCTGTGTGTTCTCTCAATGTCAAAGAGGAAACACATCAGCAATGGTCTTAGAAAGGCAAATGCTGCTGCTTGCTAGTCTGGGAAGGGTTTCAGGGACCATCTCAAGGGGTTATCCTTCTTATAAATTCAAAATTAAAAAAATTCAGATATGTTTTGAAACAGAGACTCTCTTTCATGGGAAAGATGATTCTTCAGAGCATAACATGTATGACAGTCGGTTCCTCCCAGTCTAAGGCCGTGCAAGAGAAACTGTGAAAAAAAAGAGTTACATCTCAGACGTTAAGATGTTAAAGTTGGTGACATAATTCAACACATCATCATTGTGCTTTTCTTTAGATACAATTTTCAAAACTTGCATCCAGAAATCGTTTGTAGTAATGTCTTTTGGACGGAGAAGAATGTGGAGATGTTTGGCTGTAATGCACAGCAGCTCGGAAACGTGCCGCGGCTTCCTTTGGTTTCCAAACAAGACAAGGAGATTATGTCATGTGGATTCATGCTACAGGAAGGGAATGTGCTGCCATGCTGCGCTGTACTGTTTATCCTGTGTTTTTTGTGAAGTGCGTTGCATGTTTTATCCCTAAAATCTGCAGTTGGATTTGTTTATTCTGGGGTTTTGGAAATAGGGAATAAAATGTCTACTAAAAACCACATAATGCACTGCAGCATGTTTGGCGAAAACGTAGCAAATCAACAGACATTTGGCTTGTTTTGCAGCCACCGGACATGGGAATCTTGGAGTAGGTGCATTGACCAAACCACTGTCCAAAAGCTGGAATTTGGCACAAATTGGCCCATCCAAATGGACCATGATCCCAGACACACAGCAGCAGCAAATTTATAACAGAATGACTGAAAAAGAAAAGAATCAATGTGCTGCAATGCTCATGCCAAAACCTGGCCTTGAACCTGACTGAAATGCTGTGGTGGGACCTCAAGAGAACCGCGCATTGACACACGTCTGCAAACGTCAATGAACTTAGCCGACATCTTAAAGACAAAGGAGTCAGGGTTCCTCTATAATGATGTGATACAAAAAACCCTCTTAGTTCAAGTGATTGTTTCTGACGGTGGTTCAACAAGCTACCGAATCATCCATTTTTCATACACTGCTTCCATGTTTTGCTCAATCTTAAAATGTAGAAAGGACCGGATCATTTTTTCATTATGTCATGATACATAAAACACCATTTATGCCTATAATGAAAAAAAGTGTTGTTGTTCTCACACTTAAGTCATGATGATAGATAGTATCTGTATGCAAATATCAGAGCAAATCATCAAATCTAATAATCTAGAGAAAGCATCCTCAGTAATTACAGAATGCCATGCTGATATTAAATGGCTCTCTTCCTGCATGGGAGGCTGGGTGGGATGAAAACAGCAGGAATCCCTTTATGAAACACATGAAATGTGTAAGTCCTTTCAATCAAAACAAAGAGGAGTGAATGTGCTCCTCGCCATTGTTGGCCCCTGCGACCTTCACTGGATTTTACCTCGGCAAATTGCTCAGGAAAGCACCTGAACCGAGAAGCAAATGCAGCTTTTATTAATCTTTCTTTCTTTCGACTCTGACTCTGACAGCTTTTAACTGAATCGTCTGTCTGGGTGTGTGCAGCCCCTGTGGAGCCTGGTGAACGCAGTGACATCTCCACTCCCCTCAACCCTCGCAATGCCTTCATCCAATTTACCATGAAAGGAATGGAGACAGTGCCATAATATGGCCCACAGCTGCCTCGATTGAACACGGTCGACAACTTTGGGCCCGGGCTTTACACACATAACCAGCTGGCTATCTACAGACGGCCGTTGGCTGCCTGCTGCGACTTGATAAGGCCCATTGCCCAGAGAGAGAGTGGACAGGTCCATCTGGCAGTATTTCATAGTAAAGAGTGCCCCCTGGTGCTCCTGAGGGGACAACACACTTCCACAGCCAAGTGAGCAGTAAGTCCGGCTGTATAGTCAGAGGGACAGTTGTATTGTCGGACACAGATTACAGCAATGTTTCCTCTAATTTCATGCAGCAGCAGTGCTTAGCAGTTTTTCCCCCGTTTGGTTATGGTTCCACATTCATTCTCTTGTCAGTCACGGTTATCTTCTCATTGCAGGCAACTGCAGAGGAATATTTTGTCCTCAGATTTTTCGCCCCAACAAAAACATGATCTGCCAGTGTTAGGCATGCTGTATATTTCTCTTTACAGGTAAAGGAAATTGGAGGAAAACCATGTGAAAGTATTCATATGTCACCTTTTTTTCCTTTCTGTTTTTCACGCCTCACTGATTACTAAGAATAAATACTGTGCTGCCGTCGCAGCGGTTATGCTTCCATGTCACATCTCTGTTGTTTATCACAGACTTGGGCAGAGGGAGCAGCAGCACTTATTCTATCAGCATTTAAATCAGAAAAGTGGAAACTTCTTTTTAAAAAAAAAGAGAGATTGGGAGAAGCAATTTTAATGACTTTTGTGGTCCTGTAACAGAAGATACAGACAGAAGGAAATCAAACCACTCTGCCAACTTTATGTAAAAGCTTCTCGCCCGACTCCAGCTGAAACACTGGAGGCAGCCACAGCTCTAACTGTTCTTTTATCCTTTGTAGCCAATCGTTGGCAAAAAAAAAAAAAAGATTGAGAATACTCAAAACCACAGGAGGAAACCTGATAGTTCACCTTTATTTACAAGGCTAAAAATTGGTGTGTGGGTGGCTCCTCAGGTCTCTGTGGGGATGGATGTCATCTTTTCTTTGCAAGCTGAGACAAATTAGAGCCCTCGGCTCTGTGTTAGCATGAGGCACGACAACCTGCTTGCATTATTCATGAGGACTGGATGTGTCGAGCTGCGATATGGTGTCAGTGCAGCAGTGTCAAACTGTACAATCTCCCCATCTTAACCCACGCTAATAAACAATCGGCTCATGGATCATTACACCTACATGCCAACAGGACGGGTAAGACAGCTGTGGAGTTATAACAAGGCTGTTTTTAAATGAAAGATGGCATGGGGTGATTTTTCAACATGATAAGCTTCAATCAATTAATAACATTTTATGTTCAAAATACACTTTCAGATCCAAACAGTGTGGTGTAGTTCAGACCGAATTTAAGTAAACAGTGCCCTCTTATGGTCTGGTTTCATGACACCGCCTCCAGGCTCATTAAGAAAAACAACTATTTATCCTCTTATGTGCCGGATACATAATGCTGCATCATTCTGTTGTGTTGCTTCAGGTGACTCTCATATCAATTAATCCTCCTCCTCCGCTCAAAATACATGTAAATAGTGCATAAAGAGGAAGTTATCTTAATATTCAACTTGCAGGGTAAAAAAAAAACAACAGCAGCAGCAGTGTGGATCTCTAAAACATGGGCCAGAGGTAATAAGTTTGGCCTAATCTAATTTGTTTTCCTTCCAGTGGAGATGTGGGCTGCAGCCCTGGAATTTTATTAGAAAATGAAACAGCTAATGGAAAGACCAATAAAAATTAAAGTAGATGGTATGACAGAAATGAGATTTGGGACTTCTCACGGCCCGAGATAAGACGATACAAAAACAAGTAAATAAAAGCAAGGGCAGACTTCAATCTCTCTCTCTCTCTCTCTTTTTTTTTAAATTAATTCTGACACTCTGCGGTCAGGTAGAAAAGTATGAGCGTTACAATTTTCCACTTGCTTCCACGAGTACAAACACTAGATTGGATCTAGGGGGGGGAAATCTCGGGGACAGAAAAATGAGCTGGAAAAAGAAAGACATCACAAATGCAGAGGAGATGAAGAAGTGCATTTAAACCTAAGTCTTTATGCAGTATTTATTGATTCCCAGCTTCATATAAACTGGATGTTGAGGCAGAAAAATATTACATTGGAACAAAAATATAAACAGTATT
>JBBDHI010000007.1:9819457-9830312 GCA_037177115.1 Craterocephalus stercusmuscarum
TGATCGGTAGTGATCGGCACTCAAGGGTGATCGGTATCGGTATCGGTGGCTAAAAGTATGATCGGAGCATCCCTAGTCTTGTATATCCTGCCATATCTCTACAGCCAACCTTTCATAATAAAATCAGTGGAACGGGGAACATCATTCACAAAAAAAGGCCTTTACCCCCAGCAGTGATGGGCGATGGAGACGGTCGGCCGAGCTGCTTGGCCTCCTCTGACCCGGTGGATGTGATGCTACTTGTTTCTGGGTCAGCGTTGACATCTTTTCCTCCTCTTCTCTTGATGGTGCCGGTATCTCCCTCCGAGTCCTCCCCCCAGTACGCCGCTGAGGATGAGGAGGAGCTGGCCGACGCCCAGCTCCCCCTGGCCTGCGCAGCCCACAGTGCAGCAGGACCGCCCAGCAGGGCTTCTGGACCTGGAGGCAGTCCTCCGATGCCGCCCCCAGTTCCGCCTCCGCCAAATGCTAGAGTCTCCCAGCTGCGTCCCTGCTGCATGGTCTGGATGTTGTCGTGGGAACCGGAGGAGCAGGAAGTCCAGGAGCCGCGACCGCTGTCTGCAGCATCGAGGGAGACGCGATCGCCCTGATCCTGAGTCAGCTCCTCTGAGCTGGGTGAGGACAGTACTGTGGGGCAGCCAGCGTAAATACCCCGACAGTCCTGCATCGATGAATACGACCTGAAATGTGTTCAGGAAAAGAAAACATGACCACACCGCTCATCAGGAAGAAAAAGGGAAAAAAAAACTCTGATAGGTCTCCGTGGTCCTACCCCAGACTGTACTGGTCGGGGTCAGTGGTGGCTCTCCTCTCCAGCCGAGGTCCCCCCATATGGGATTCCCCGACCCCTCCGGAGTGACGGAGCCTCCTCTCCTCCTGGGCCATGTCGAAAGAAGAGTTACTGACGAGACTGGAGCGGGAGGAGATTTCACTGTGACCCGAGTCAGAGTACGCGTCCCCCATCCTACTGTAGCCTGGAGAGAGGACAGGCCGGCACATGGTGCGTTAATACACGCCGGGTCTGAACCGAAACGCAGGAAAAAAGAATCTGTGGTAGAAAAATGTCCGTCTCAGTCCAATCTGCTGTTTAACCTGAAATTTTGAGAAACTATTATTTCCTAATTTTATGGAGATATAAAGAATGACAGAGTTTCAGCTCAGCTGCAGAAGCTCAAGTAACTCAAATCTGAACCGTCTCTTACTCACATACATGATCTCTGTCAGTAATAAGGCATCACAAGTAGACAGCAGAAAATAATTGTAGAGTGCAAATTCCAACTCAGCTAACTGCATGTTAAGGCACGGCCCATTAAATTCTGACTGAAACAGCACTTTTCTACAACATTGGGATTCAAGAACGGTGAGGAGTGTGGAAAAAAGTCAGATGGCATGAGAGGTACTGGAAATTAGATAAGCCAAGGGAAATATGGAGCAATCACTGGTGCAGGCACATGAGAACATATATTTAAGCTGCACAGCTGTCATTATGTTATTTGCTACGCTGAACTGAAAAGCAGCCATACTGTCTGGTCATTTTCAACATAATTAAACACGATAACCTCTTCAAATATGTACATTAAATATAGGAGGAAGCTTTTACCCCAGCTACATGGAGTAGAAGCAGACCAGCTGTTCTGAATGTCCATAGCAAACCATTTGACCTTTGAGCACTGCAAACAGATCCCACTTTGTAGACTGGAGCTGACTGGGAATTCAGTGGCCTTAGTGTGACTTTGAGTTCTGGTTAATTATTGCCTTTTTTGTGCCAGCAAATGTTAATTAGTCAGAATTCTTCTAGCAAGAACAAAGAAGCTGCTTGTGGATAAAACAGTTTTCTCCTCTTTCTCTGGTCTGCCTGTGTGTCTTTAGGGTACCAAAGTGATGCAGATATCAGGAATCTAGTGTGTGAATGTGAGAAAAACACTAAGCTATGTAATACGTGTTGGCAGCCACTAGGTGGCATTTGTGGCACACCGTGACGACGGGGAAGGCGCCTGAAGTGTTGTCTGAAGGAGGGGAGGGAGGATTATTGGCTTACTCTTCTTGGGCGAGCTCTGGGGGGAGGTGGGTGGGGAGGAGAGCTGGGAGGAGGCGTTGGACACGGCGTCTTCTGGCGGCCTTCGGTGCCTTTCGTTTCCCTCCTCAGACAGAGACAGGATCTTCTTCAGAGACTGGGGCGAACTGGTGCCTGAAGACATGAGTAAGAAAATGAGCAGAATTAGCATGAGGGCTGCCGCCATCTCACCCCCCCCCCCACCCCCACCGAGGGTGTCAAAAGGCCCGGCTGCATTGTCTAGGATTTTATTTTATGTGCCTGTTAACACACAGCCTCTAGGTGGCAGCACTGTTTCAGAGAAGCTAGAGAGGGAGGCTCTGCTATTGTCTGAAAGTAACAGGAAGAGGAAGAGCAAACAGGGAAACAGGATATCTAGTGTCATCAACAGCAGCAGGAGAAACAGAAAATAAAACAGCTTAAACCGAAAAGAGCTTCATATTCACGTACTGCAGCCAAGTATGAAATAACCTTTAAAAGTTAATAAAAGAATTGACTATTATACATTTTGCTCTTACCAAAAGGTGGCAGATCCTTGACTGGTACTCTCTTTCGGGATGGGTAGAGGGCCACAGCGGGAACCTGCAGGGCCTGGTTACCTTTGGCCAGCTGGCCTCTTTGCTGACTGGCAGCTCGGGAAACAACCGGAGAGGTGTCTGGTCGCTTCCCGCTGGCATTCTTGGGCACTGAGTAACGGGGAACAAAGCAGTTGAAATATGTCAAAAAGCAGACTGGAATTCATGTCCACAGGTGCTAACTGGGCCTAAGAACTCAGTAATCTTTATCTCTGAGTATCTGCTTCTGGGCTGGGAATGCTAGAGACATGTCAGACTGTGGAGAAATCTGCACATGACCGAGACAAAGAACTCTGTGTTAAACTTAAATATAACACAGAATGATAGTTCTGGACTGACAGTCAGTAAATAATAGATTATCTTCTGTTCTCATCGCACACTCACGTGTACTGATGGAGGGTTCGCACTGCAGCGAGAACGTCTGCAGACTCTCCTCGTTGGTCTCCAGGCTCAGGTTGGACAGGTACTGCTTGACCTTCCTGGCCATCTGGGCGTCCTCGTAAAGTTTTTTGGCGTTTAAGAAGGAGCTGCGTCGGACCCGCTTCTTATGCCCGCCTGTCTGGCTGACGTCGAGCACAGCGGCGTTGGCACTACCCTGACTTAGAGACCTGGGTGTGCGTGCATGAACATGGCGAGGGAGAGAAAATTTGCCGGGACAGGAGGGAAAATAAAAGGAAAAAGGGGGAAGAAACAAACAGGAGAGAGTGGAGAAGTACTTCATTAATGCGTTGCTTCAGAATGTAAATGAGTCTATTTTTAGCTAACAGTGTGTGTTTAACATTAGGGGGTGTTTTAAACTGAGACATGCATAGAGCAGCTTTAGGTATTTCTCTCAACTCCAAAACATTCCAGACATTCCAGGCGGTGGGAAGAGGAGGGAGGTTATGGATGACGGCTCTAGTAAAACAACAGAAGAGTGGAGGGACGGGGGGGGGACTGGTGTAGCTCAGTCATAGTTTACATTTCTGTGGCTTGAGTCAGAGCTAGTAGTAGTAGTAAAAGTTTACAGTTGGAGCTAGAAACGATCCTGACCATTGCCTCTAATTATGTGGCTTCAAAGAGAAATCAGTGGAAAGATCGTTTACACGTTTTAAAGGAACATTGTCAAATAATCACAACCTGACAATCATGTAAATACGTCATCAGTCGTTATCATGTTGCATGAACAAGCTCCTATTCACCAGATAGGAACGCTGGATGAAGTTCTCAGGTTGTAATAATCGCGAAAAGCAGAAGTGGAATGATTCTTTTTCTCTGCAGGTGATGAATGTGCTTCCATATGTTTCCCATTTAGCATTCGGTATGCACAATAACATCCCATTTGACCACAAGAATGTAAAGCATGAAAAAATAAAAATAAAAAATCCAGAATCTCTGGTGTTTGAAGAGTGATAGAAATAATCTAAGTAGACTTTCAGGCTGCATGCATTATTATACAACATTTCACAGAAGGTCACATTTGCTAATGTAAGCACAGAAAGGGTTAACCTTCTGTTAGCATATGTGACCTTTGTTTCATTCAGCGTCCTGGGGTTACTGTCAGGTAGTGTTAGTGGGATGATTCGACTCAAACTGGTTAATAAAAACAAGGCTTTGGAAAAATTTAGAGCAGCATACAAGTCAGCAGAAATGTGGGCCATGGTCAAGGGAGGGCAAAGGGGGTCACCATACTTACCCTAAACTTCTCCATTTCTTCTTCCTAGAGGGTCGGTGCCATAAACAGACAAGCATGGGGGAGGGCAAAGGGTGTATGAGTAGAGGGAGAAAAAGAGAAGACAAAGCTTAGGACAGGAAAGACCACCAAGATCACCAAAGAGAAGTCATTTCACCAAAGACCCCAGCAGAAAGGAAATCAAATGGTAAGGCTGCACCAAACATGGACATTATAAGACAAAGACACACTTTCACAGAAGCTCTGAGCACATCTTACGGCAACAATGTGTATGAGGAAACAGTTGCTTAAGGAGACGGTTGCCAAGGGGAACAGCTGCTTGAAGGAAAAGCGTGATGCAGAAATCTGAATCTATATGAACTGGCTGACCCCACGGAGTTGGTTAGTCAGCCGAGCATTGACTGGTCCAACAGCGAGTGCAATTCATTATTTATCCTACGTCTGGTCTTGTTTCTAAGCGTCTCCTTACCTAGTTCTGAACATAAGGGCTGGGTCCATGTTGACAGATGCCATGCGACCAACATGACGGATTTCTTTGGCAATCATCCTCAGCTTCTCAAAGTTCACCAGACCGTCCACTTTAGAGTCATTGCCTGTAAAATTCATGGGGAATAACAAAATAAATAAATAAGAGCTCATAAATAAATACAAGTACAAATAAATGCCTGGGGACTGGTGAGCTGAATATACTGAAAATGTAAAAATGATGTTCACCACAAACAAGCTAACCAACATAGAACAACAAAACTGGCTAAGCTAAAGCAAGCTGGAGAGATGCTAGCAAAGCTATTCCATATTCCTTTTATAACAAAGTCGGTACATACAATGTAATTTCATAGTCAGCAAATTCTTATTCTATTTGTGAAACTATAGAAATTAGGCGGTGACTAAAAAAGTAAAACAAACAAAAAACAAAAAACAAAAAAACATGACAAGCTTATCAAAGCTAGCTTAGCTTAGCTGTAACAGGAACTTTTGCAAGTAGAGAAATGCTTGTGTTAATAGTTTATTTCTAAGTAAGTTTTAATGCAATCCACATATCAAGATGGATCATATTACAGACAAGTATTTAACAAAAAGAAAAAGATTTTGCTTCATGCCAATTATATCCAGACAAAGTCTATATTACTTCACATATTCTACAGAGACTTATTTCAGATAAAATCATCTAAATGATTGCAGTGTGAAATTGTGACTGGCTACCGATCCACATCATATCATTTACCTTCATGTAAGAAAGTGAGGTCCTTCTTGATGACGGGGAACAGGGGGATGACCGGAGGCTGGAGGTTCTGATTATTGAGGACATTCCTGTACTTGGCCATGTTCCTGGAGGGGTCGAACAGGTCCTGCAGGTCCCCGAACAGTTTCTCATACTTGCTCGGTAATTTCTCCCACGTCCCCCTCAGTCTGGACACTGGAGCCAAGTTTAGACCACTGCAGAGGAAACCAACGTTACCCAGTCCCAATGTTTCTCTGACAGTACGATAAAGAAGTGACACTTGGGTGAAAGTATGATGTAACAAACACGCTGAATTATTCTCTAATATCGGTTAATCCATCTCTCACCTGATAATGGCGAACATGGAGTTGAAGTTCTTGCACTCGCGACAGTGCAGGGCGATCTTGATGAAATGCTTGATGGTTTTCATGCGTTTGAGCTGGTTGGGCTCCCTCGTCACCTCCGTGGCCACCCAGAACGTCTCATGGTTGATGGACTCCTCGAAGCGCTTTAGGCTGACAGAGCCGGTCTTTGAGCGCAGCTTGAAGAGGTCGTTGATGTATTCGGTAGGTTCGATGGCACAGAAAAGTTCAAAGGCTCTCATGGAGAGCTGAGTGGCCACCTCCACAGTGCTAAGCTGCAATAAAGAGATCTGGCCTTCTCGGAGAAGGTCCTGCGCGTCCTCATCGGAGCATAACGTCTCTGTTTCCATGTTGCTCTTTAGGTAGTATCTGATGGCAGAGAAGGATTTGTCATTTCCTTTATCCAAGTAGTGAGTTAACAACGGTTTAAGCATCTGAAATGTGAGAAATTCCATATCTGACTCTTTGACTTGATGGTGTGCTCGTCATTACCTGCCGCTCAGTTGAATCCTGTCGGCTAGTTTAGACAGCTGATCTGGTAGCCGCCTCTGTTTGATGACGCCCTCTGGTGTGACAGAAACTTCACATAACGAATAAGCCTCCGGTGCTGCAGTCAGAGCAAACTCCCTGATTGCCTGGGCCACCACCTCCTTCGCTGTCGTGTCCTTCCCGATCATGATGTACCGAGACTGCTGGTCCGCCTTGAAGACCCGCAACACCTGGTCTGACATGTCTGGGGAGAAAAAAATTCAGCTCTCAACATAAATCTTTATTGATCTGCTTTGTTGTTGTGAATGAAATTGAAGTCTCTTGAATTAATGATTAAAAAGGAAAATAACATCAGTGACTGTCGGTTATTTTCAAAGGTTTTGCATGTACCGTTTGATCTCAACAGAGCCCACACACCTCGTTTCCTGCCAATCAGCTTAATTAAAAAGAAAACCCAGAAGAGCACACACAAATCCCCCAAAAGCCCGAAGTACATCCAACGTTGCTGATCAGTTTAATTTATGTAACTTATGCATGCTAAATTCCAGCTCTGCAGGACATGAAAATGCATGCGCAGAACAGGTACTCACTCAGTATGACTGGTACTAAAAGGGCACAAAAATACAAGTATCATGAGAAACATGCACAAAATCTGTATTTGTCTATTGTCGGCTGATGGAGTGACATAATGGATTTTGATGCCTGTCTGTAAAATGTTTCTTTATTGTGTTGAGTTATCATGACCTCATGAAAGTACTAAATGTTTACTGGAGATGCAGCTTCTCTCTCTTACATAAGAGAGAGGAAATAAATTTAAATACTCACCAGGCTGGTTGTTGAAGTCGAGGATGCGGTGGTGTGACTGCAGGAGGTCTGGGTTCGATGACGAGAGGTTTCCACTGACCGGCAAAGCTGGTGGGATCTGCTTGGACTGCTTCATCCCCACTATGCTGTCATCCTGTGATTGGCCTACACAAACATCACTATGGAAACAAGAGGGATGGCAGAAGAGAAAGAGGGGGAGTGAGATAGCAGCTTGGTGAACAACAGGCAGAAGGCAATATTTGTGTTCTTGGCTGGGAGAGGTTTGGTGTCCAGTCCAGACGATATCATATATATTGATTCGGATCTGGAGCTCGATCATAAAAATGAACTACTTCCCCTCTCAGCACCAATCAGAAGTCTGCAGATTTTACAATCTGAACTTTACAGTTCAAAAAATGATTTAACCATATTTTTAGCTCGTTTACTTGTATGGTTTGGGAGGCAGGATGCTGGTGAGTGTCTTATCGAAGATCTTCTTCAGCTTGTTGCGTCCTCCAACCGTGTTGCTCTTGGCCTTCTTGCTGGCCTTCTCCAGACCCATAACCTGCTCCACATCCACGGCCAGGTCGGGGATAGAGTAGCGGCTGGCCTTTTTGATGTCCCCGATCTTTGGAAGGTGGGGAGCCCCGTTCTTCCTGTCGTGCTCCTCGTCACCATCCAAGTCGTGGTCATGTTCTGGCCTCGTTAGCAGCTCTTTAAACACTGAATGGGAATGAGGTGGTTACGAGGATTTATTAAATTCAGCTGCATTAGTGTGGATGGGTTTTTATCATTTTATTTGATGGAGGACATGCACAATGCCAGTGAGAGTGTTACCTAAAAGATTTGTCTTCACAGTTATAGACAAGTGGGTGTTGTTCTTCAGAATCTCATTGGCTTTACTGAGCTGGACATTCTCAAAATTCTGCCCATTTACCTCCAAGATCTGCAGAAAGAAGAGAAGAAAAATCAATTGGCTGCTTTTTTAAAAAGGTTTGCTTAATATAAAAGACATTGGGAGGAAGTCCTGCCTTCTTACCCAAAACCATAAATAATGCCAGCTTGGCTTTTTTGTCTGTCTCCCCACAATACAGTCTCTCATGAGCCATTGAAATTTGGTCTCAGCAGATCAGATTAATGATGCAAATAAACCGCCAAGTTGTCTTGGTAAGAAATAAATCTAATGCCTAATCTGTAGCTGATGCATAATGATGTATGTGGATTAAGACTGAAACAGCTGTGCTGGGAAACACCCAGCGAACTGTGCCACAGAGAGGAATCACTAATTTCTGTAAAGCTACAAGTCAAACCTCTGCAGAAAAATGTTACATATGAGAATAAAGAAAAATATTCCAGGTTTGGAACTGCATTTAACATCAAGCCTCTTGTAAAGCTGTATACGTGTTGGAAACTTAAATTCATGCTCAATTTTCTCACTAAGACACCACTTCCTTTTTGGTGGAAGCACATTACATACAGACCCCCATCTGCTGAAGTAATAAATGTAATCACTGACTTACACATCCTCATGAGAAGTAAGAAAGATTAATGCAAAAAGGCTTAAATGTTAGGTCCTGACTGAGTGAATGATACAGTAACCAAAGCAGAAAAACGGAAGGTGCGCGTCATGTGAGAGAGTAAATGCATCCAAGGAAGTCAGCTACTCTGCTTCCTTTTGGGGAAACAGCTGCAGGGGATGTTTGGAGTCAAGAGGGCTTAACTCGCATCCAGACACACTCAAGATGGTTTCAAGGATTAAAAGACTTTGCTTAAAGCCGAGAGGTCTGCAGAGTGTGAAAATAGTCGAGAAGTCAAGTTGCAAGGAGAAAGCCAAAACTTGGGGCCTGAAACTACTGGCAAGCTCAATTTCAGGCTTCTTAAAAGAGCACTTCTAATGCCAGTTAAACCTAAATGCAAAACCAACTCGGGGGGAAAAAAAAGAGCTTCAACAGGAATAAGAGATCAATTCAAAGGCTGCTTTCTGTTACTGACTGGAGCACGTTTTTTCTCTAACCTGGTCTCCACGCTTAAGGCCAGCTTCTGCTGCCTTGCTCCCTGGCTCCACAGCATCTATGAAGATGCGGAAACCTTTTTCCTGACCTCCGAGGAGGCTGAATGCCAGAGGAGAATCCCTGGACGGCTTGGTCAGCGTTACCAGCCGAGGCTTGGCTTTAGCAGCACACGCTATGTTTAACAGTCTGAGGTGCCCGCACATTTTCTGGGGGAAAAAAAAAAAACAAAACAAAGCAAAAATTAATCAAATATCAAAATCAAACTGATTTCCTTTTTGTTTTAAATCACATGCAGAATTACTGATTACATGCAGCACACTTACTTCTTTCTCAAGCATGTTTTCAAACTCTTCCAAAAAATGAGTCATGGCTGGGTCACCCTCAAAGTCATTGAAGTGATTGTTTACCCACAACAAGACTACCCGTGTAACCTGGAGAAATTGCATAAGCAGCACAGATCAACATACAGGTTAATGTCTGAGTAGAGATTCCTGCAAAATATCGCTGTGAATATTCAGAAAAGACAACAAAACCAGGAGAAATCAAGTCTTTACCAACTGCTATGACAGACAGTTATGAGATCAGAAGCTTTTTATGACATATGTGAAGTCCTTATTCAGGTGACTCATATAGAAGTTAAAACTTGTCTCGGGATTTGACGGACCTGAATCAACCTCATCTGAAGCATGTTTTAGGTCAGTATTGTAAAAATCAAGATCGATTCACACGATGCCTGCATGCTGAGTATTGTTACCCGTACCTTGTCCCTGAGACTGGGGTCGTGAAACCACTCCAGCAGCTTCTTGCCCACGACCATGGGGCTGGAGAGGAAGGTCCTGTAGGTCAACAGGAAGTCCTCGATGTACGTGGGGTCCACCACTGAGTGCTCCTCTACAAGGTGCATGGTGAGGCGCTCCGGAGTGCCCTGAGGATTCAAATCATAGCATCACTTGTTTAAACGCTTTTGCAATGAAAGACGAGCAGCTCTCGCATGTTATGGGTATCAATTTATCACCTTGATGACAATGTGCCCTTTCCTGGTGCCGGTGCGGTCCAGTTCACGGTGTTCCTTCACCATAACAATCTCACCCTCCTCCTCCACCTTCTGCATGTTCTTCTCAACCTGGTTCAGGATGCAGCAGTACTCATGCTGGGCTATACATACGAACTACAGGAAAAAATAAAATCAGACAAAAAACACACACATTAGGGATGATTTAAGCAAATAAAACTTGACAGTATACATTAATATGTGCTTAAAAGTACTGCAGTGATATAAAAAAAATATATATATATATATATAAATGTGTGTGTGTATTAAAGCTGGACGATTATGAAAAAATAATCACAATTAGTTTGATTGATATTGAAATCACAATTAATGTGCACGATTATTCATTGATTCTAATATAACTTGTTTCAAAAAACAACTGGAAAAAAATTAGAAACAAGTAGTAAAATAATAACATATTAAAATAATGATAGCAATAAAAAAATGAATACCCAGTCTATCTGCATTCCTGTTACATACATGTGACATTAATCATTTTTCTTCGATTAGTGTTTTTATGATTATGAGAAGGCAATAATGAAATCACGATTAAAATTCGATTAATTGTCCAGCCCTACTTATAGGTGAAGCTGCTGAAGAAGGATACAATGCACCGCA
>JBBDHI010000007.1:9914456-9924797 GCA_037177115.1 Craterocephalus stercusmuscarum
CATTGATTCTGAAGTATTATTTCCATGTAAACTTAAGGGAGAATACTTTAATTCCAAATGATTTAATTCAAAATAATCAGATCCTAATTAAAAACCATCATGTAACTGTAGCCACTGAGGAAACAAGCTCATCTCTGCAGATCATTAGTCAGATCTCACAGAATCTTAATTATAAGATGTAAACCTAGAAATGAAATGTTCCATTGCAGTAATTACCACAACGACGATGGATTGAGAAAGCGCCAAAATATGGGGACTAAAGTGACAAAAATCATCATGTATAATAACTAATACAACCAGCATGGACTAAAAAAGGGTTCTGCTAAGACGCATACCACACATTTCAGAGTTCATTAGAAGAACCGCAATTTCCTCAGTAATACATAATGGAAGATGTTAAAGATAAAAGAGTCACGACTTTTCATCTTAATTTACGCCACCGCTTGGAGAGAAAAAAAAAAAAGACATCCTTGTCGTTTTTATGTTCTCTTGACTATAAGCCGGCCTCATTTCTTCGCAGCCAAACCCCTGGTTTCCACTCCCAGCCCGAAACCATACAGAGGAAAGTGACAAAGCCAGGGAGAACAGTAGCTGTCAAGTGGTCAGTTATTTAACCTGTCATGTGACAACAGTGTGAAGCAGAGGGTCAGACCCCGTCGCACCGAGTCTTGGGAGATAAAGACAGATCCCTGTATCCGTTAGCTAATCCTGACAGAGAGGTCCTGCCAACACCATTAGGATAAACCCGTTTGAGCCACCACAGTCCCTCCACACATGAACAGAACGCCAGGAAAGGTGTTGCTATTGAAAAGTAGCCTGAGGACTAATATAGTCACACAGTCGGGAAAGCTAGGAAGGCTTCCGTGGAATAACCACAGCCTTTCGAGCAACTTTTATCCTGAGAAATAAAGGCGTGGACTTGTCTATGAATGCAAAATGACACTGATGTAATGCAAACTATACCACTGTCATCCTGTGTGTACACTGCCTCAAAGAACGCCAAAGGAACACAGATACAACAGATATTTGCTAATCAGCGAGAGGGACAAATTCTACGAAAGGTTTTAATCGGAACATTTTCCAGCTGCCCATCACATTCCTAGTGGACAATGAATGACTCAGACTCCTTTTAATACAGCCTTTACTTCAGCTTACTTTTTACAGGTGAGTGATTAGGACAGGGCAGGTTATGTAATCATAGATCTAACAGAATACCACAACTACAAACATCTGATCTCTACTTTTACTCAGAAGTAATCTCAAGTAAACTATCTGACATCTTAGACTAGAATTTCCCAACAATTTGATCAATCGCAGATTAAAATAATCAGTAAAATAGTAATCCTCCTGAGACAACCAGCGTTTCTTATGCCCAGCTATTTCCATGCTGGCATTTGTCGCCCAGTGAAATTACAGCTGGCACAAAGCTGCAAAGACCATAAGCCCAGGGCAGTTAACAAGCCACCAATGGCACCATAATTGTCAGACAGAAGGGCAAAGCTCTCCCTCTAACTGGTTTAAGTGGTGGTCCATTGATTGCCTATTGTATGGTGTGCTAAGCTTTGTTAAAGCAGCATCAATTTGCAGGTGCTCACAGGGAAATGATACCAGTTTTACAGGCAAACTGGATTTATATTTAGTGTACCAAAAAAAAAAATGCAAATGAGAACTGTGCACATCTAATGGCATGAAAGCGTGAATGTGCATGTGTGGCTGAGGGGCTAATAACCACCATCTGAGCTTTTACACAGCAGCATTGGTTAGCAATTCTCTCTTTGTTTACTCTTTATTTAATCTCCAACATAGAACTAAATGTGTTGCAAAAACAAAAAAATTGGTCATTTAAAGAAAAAAAGTCCCTGGATATATTTTGCGTAAAATTCAAAAGATAAATTATAAACTACATGGTGGTTTTCCAGGCTGCACCTGAGCCACGATGCACACACCAAAGCGGGTCAGATTCCCACGATGGTTGCAGCTCCTGTTATGTTAAGTAGCCTCGATTATCTGTGCTGATAAAGGGCTTAGCGGGATGTAGCCGTATACGCAACACAGGAACGAGCTGCATGGCAAGAGTTGCACACAAGAAACTGTCCCACTGCTGTAGGTCAGAACGGCGCAGGGTCGTTAGTGTTGCAACGTTATCTTGCTGCAACAGGCTGACAAAACACAGCGGAAAGAAGCACTTCAGAAAACACGTTTCATTTGTAGCTAAATGTAACAAATCATTCCTCTGACCTGTTGCGTCCTTTCAGCAGGATTCATCATCACAGCTTGCCGAAAGCTGTTATCCACATAGGACGCCATTGTTTTGGAAGACGTCGCCTAGATGATAATGTGTGTCTAATCCTTAAAAGTGTTTGTAGATATCCAGGGGTAAAGATATAAACAATAGGAGTCCTCCTATTGTCTTGCTTTAGTCTTGTCGGGTGTGCTCCGAAGCTAGCGGATAAGCTGGGAGTGCCCGAAGCGAGGCCACGACTGGAACCAGACAGCAGAGCAGTCTCCACGGGGGTATCGGTCCCTCGTCTGGCCAAAACCTGAAAGCGGACAGCCAACACCGGTGTCAACCGGGAAGAAACTTCTTGCAAAAGCGCAGCTCACAGTCTTTTTTTCCCCCTGCGTTATTCTCTAGCGGTAAAAAGCGATGTCCCTTTATTGAAGCCAGCGTTAGGTAAAGCCATTCCTTGTCTCCTCAGCATTTTGCTAGCAACGGAAAGGAATTCTATGTAGGATCCAGCAAACAAAAAGTGAGCTGAAAACTCAAAGCTATCCCGTGAACAACAAGCCGGCGTCCATTATGAGAGGCCGACCCTCACACAGCCACTGAGGAAACTCATTATATTAGTGTTTTAATGGCTCTAAAAGTGACGATTGGTCCACCGCCGATGCCGTACGCTGTTGTGTGCCACCACCATGGTGACTGACTTAATTATGATCAAGCTGGGGTGAATTAAAAAGGGCACTTCCGGTAAAGCTTTTCAAAACAAACCTTTATGCGTTTAGACATTAAGTGGATTACAGTAGGGTGCAGGCAGGGATGGATTTTATTTCCCTGCATATTTATTCACACAGGCTACGCTTTTTATAGGTACAAAAATAGGAGAGGGGGGGATAAAACAATAAACCCAAATAAAATCCCTCTCATTAAACACGCTGTTGTTTCGTCATTCTAACAGTTTGTGTAGCATTTCTGTGTTAGACAAGAGACCTGTCCAGGCTGTATCCAGCTGTCTGTAGTACTTGAAGGCATCTGCTACAGTTTCACAACTAACCTGAATTGGATTACGCGGTAAAGAAAACCAATGAATGAATACGATTTAGGCAGCATTTTTCTTTGGTAAGCAAAGATTACTCAAGAGTTGCCCCCAGCGCATGTTCATGATTAGCTTTCAGACTCCGTGGTTCTGATACCACTGCTCCAACAACTGGCCGAACATCCGAGCATTGTCATTTAAATTAGATGTTTACTTCCCACCAATAATTAAGTGCAATTACAAACTATTAATGCGCTAACAAATAATCAGAAGTATTACAGCGCTCATCAGTCTTATTGTGACAGTGAGATAACAGCATTTCTTATGAAGCTGTTCCAGCTTATATTTAACTTGACAGATATTTGGAAATAGGGAGCAGGGTCACAATGGGCGAGTCCATTCAACAAAGAACGGAATGGAGGCTGTGAAATGGGAAAACTAGTGCTCTGGCACCATCTAGTGAATCTGTATAGACTTGCACATATAATTTAAAATATAAAGAGACAGACGAGACCAATACACAGTGAGCGGATGAGACACATGAGAAATTTAATAGCCATTAGCCATCAACATTTACATGTTATAGAAGTATAATTAAAAGCAACATAAGTACACTTAGAGAATGCAGAGTAAAAATGGTGATATAATTAATATAACAATAGCAAAGGATATGAATTCCATAAAGATTAAAGATACAAGATTAATCGATAAATAAATTCAAGCTTTCCCACTAGCCCTATGCAACCTGCTGCAGACATCTCACTGTATTTCACACAAGAAGAGGCACGGTTCGATGGCCGACGCCTCCTGTTTAGAATCTAACTATGCCTCGAGCATTGTCACCATAACAACCATTGGTTGCATTACAACCAGCCATGACCCCATGGGCAGACAGAGGAGACCGCTGGGCTTGTATGAGCCGTCCGCAGGGTTCCAGTCTGCAACAATCTAAACATAATAGTGGATAAATGATGCAAAATGGTGACACAGCATCAGGAGCGCCACAGTGTGGACAGAGGATGATTTTTACTGGTAGGGAAATCTCCCACACAATACACTTTCCATTGCACTGTCCTTTAACAGTGCAATTTAATGAGGTTACGTTTTTATGTGTGTGTTTGTGTGTGTGTGTGTGTTTAAATTGTGTGCACTTGTGTAACTTTGGAAAATGTCTTTAAACTGCTGTATACTTATCATTTATGTTCGTTAATCTCTGTGTCACAGATGCACAAATGAATATAACAAATATTGAATAGTAAATATTAAGTATAGTATCCAGCTTCATGGCAAACACACGAATCCCTTCCTTCCACCCCCTCTGTTTTCCATATTATGATTAGGTCCAGACGGAATTGGAGACTATAGGCCAAGATCCAATTTCTTCTCTCAGTACATCGGTGTGGGCTCCCCATCACCCGAGGCCACAGGTGACCTCAGTTATTTGTGCAGAGCTGCACCAAACTGTCCCCCGCTCACGCCCAGGCGCAGCTTTGTGGGCGAGGTGGGTTGGGGATGGCAGTATAGCCAGCTGCTGAACCGTGGCACTCTGCTCAGCAATATGCAAATTAAGGTAAGAATAAAGCTGACCATGCACAGTGTATGCTAATGAGCATGTGTTTAGGATTGTCTTTAGCTCACGTGGCCCAATGTCATACTCCGTTTTACTTTGTGGAACAGATGCAGATGATGCAATCTGTAGGAAAGTAGTTGCTGTGCTGTGTGAAAAATAGGTCATTTATCATGTCAGAGTGGCATTTGTGTAAATCTATAGACAGGAAACTTAGACTTCAGGCTTCATGCGTGGCATGAAACATAATGAGACACGCTGGTATAAATAAAGCTTATCTCATTTTTTCTTTTTTTCTTTTTTTTTTTTTTTTTTGCTTGCAGAAAACAGAGTTACGTGAGGCGCTGGAAGACCGAGTCGCCCACAAGTTTCAGAGCAACCTGTAAGAACATTTCTAACTCCTTCTTTGGACCTATTGCATTTCTCTGTATCTATAGCTCAGAATAAAATATGTGTGCTGGTCCAAATGAGAACATGTCCGGTTTGCACGGTGCTGAGCAATCGCATTGTAAACTATCCGCTTCCCCATCCATAATGCATCACTTCCACTTGAGAAGGAATACAGCGCCTGAAGCCGTGAATAAGAAATCGAGCAAACTGACTCAGACAGACATCTGACACAAACAGGCTACTGACCTGACCTGAACAAACACCCGGGAGGTTTATGCTGTACCTTGCCTTTTTTCATTACAAAATATCCACATTTTATCTAGCTGGTTGTTCCTGAAACTAACTACATAGTAACAATGAGAGTGCAGAATCTCTTAGATCTGCTGCAGTTTCTTCAGCTTAAAGGAAAAAGTGATGAAACACGTAAATCCACAAGCCCACAGGTCACACGATGTCAGCACAACCAGAACATCAGTGAGCTCATATCTTTGAAGTATGGTGGTGGACTGATAGTTGCAACCATGGTGTTAGAAATGAATTCAAGCAATACGACTCATCCACTGACAGCTCTGTATTTCAAATGCAGAATCATCCTGAACTATAACCTTTAACGCCCAAGTTTAGCAAATAAGACATCCTTTGTGAAGAAGGAGAAGATGAAGAATCCTTTATTTATCTATACATGCATTAAGTATAGACAATTACGTAGTATCTAAATGGAGTCTCCCCTGAAAGTGCGACATTTGGTAGCAGTGGGTCCACCTGTATAAATAAAAGCTGAATAAATCTGCAGTTTTATCCATTCAGTGTTGTGCCTAGGCTGGGTGGAAGCATTGACTCTGTTCTGGTGACCTTTGTTTTGACATTTTATATAGATTTTCCCTCTGAATTCTCCACTGTTGCAGATGTTTACCTACTCCTCCTTTACTTATCTGTAATGTTTTGCTGGACCACTGCTGGACAAGCGCTGACTGGGTTTAGCGTAGATTCCAATTCATCAAGGTCATGGAAATCTTAGGTGCTTAAAAAGGAGTAACTGAATCCCTTTTATTGTCTTTTTTTCTTTTAAAAAACACCTTTCCATTTGAGTATCAATGACAGCAAATAGCAATTTTTGCTGCTTTTTTTCAATTTTAGCTAAGCTCTTTGTTCTAAAACACACCAACGATAAGCAGCAAATCTAAACAGACTGTGACAGACAGAAGAGAGGGCAAAACAGTGATAAAGACATTTATTTGAATTGACAATATTCCAAAACAAAAGTGCTTAAACAGTCCCAACGTGATAAATAAAACTGGATAAAAGATAAACATCGTGATGGAGTAAGAAAATCCGCACAAAATATGTGATAAACGGGTTCCAGTTGTTCACATATTAGCTTTACAATCCCCTGTGTGTTCAACGGTAAGTTGTATAATCAGACTCTTTTGAAAAATAAAATTGAACATATGGACAGATACATGCAGGGAATCCCAGACATAAAGAAAAGACTCTTTTTAAGTAGGATGTTCTCACTCTACTTCCCCCTAAAAACTAATTCAACATCCTCCTTGCTTCCTGTGTCTTCTCTGACCTCTCTTCAGTCAGAAAAAGCAGTTTGATGTTAGCTCTTGTCTTATGTTGTTGCTCTCTTTTTCCTTTCTCCACTTCCTCCGGCGATGTGCTTTTGCATTTCTTTGCTGAATCAGCCATGGTGCATGAGTGGCCAGCATGTCCACATCCAGGTGCTTCTGTGTTACTCAGTGCCGTAAACACAAAATGCAGATGTCATGTCATGCCCCAGGCTGGACAGAATTTGTGGAATGTAGTTGCTCAGCCACAGGACGGTGGCTGAGATGGCAAGGAGCCCTCGAATGTAAATAATGAATGTCAGTGTTTGATCAAAGCAGGTCAGAAGAACAGAGTTTATCCCCAAAGATAAACTATTTATTCGCAGTTATTTAAAACAGAACAAATAAATGGAAAATCTAGGGAAAAAAGGTAAGAAAAAGCAAAAGACGGGAAGATAACAATGCATGATTTCATATTTATATATCAAAAACTGATAAATAGATAATGTGAAAATAAATACCTAAATATGAAGTGTCAGATTTATTTGCAATACGTGCAAACCAGTTTAGGTTGTCCTGGACCTGTTTCTGTGAGTATCACATACATCCTGACTTATGATCTCAAAGAATACATTACTATATGATCCCCAAATACGTACCACACATATTGGGGTCACAGGTCCCTAATAAGCAATTTTAGGATTAATTTCAAAATGTCAACTCAGGAATTTATTTGTCTGAATCGCTGCATAAACGAGGACAGCTGATCTCACACTGTCCTCACAGATTCTGCAGATCTGTATTGATACCACACTTCTTGTAATAAACCTTTTTGTTATTCATCAAGCTGGTGTTTTAGAGAACTTGCCTGCAACCCAATTTTCCACATCGCCGGCCTCAGAACAATATTTTAAATATGAGTGAATAATGAAAGCAAAAAAAAAGGAAAAAAGGAAACCCAAACAGTTACAATAAATTACTCAGGTAAAATGAACGAGCAAAGGCCAGGGGCGGTTCATTGCAAATTTGTGACGGTTGAAAAAGTTATGTATCATCACTTAAAAGGTTATGTGCCATTTCCTTATAATTTAACAAAGAAGAAATGAAAAGAAGCTACACAAGTTCATTCTATTAGTAGGAAACGTTGCTTGTAAATGCCTTGAAAAGACGAATTTGCCTCCTAAATTAATGAAAGGCAACATACAATGCTGAAATGCAAAATGTAAAACAGCTGATGACACTCGTTTCAGATTAACATCCACTATGTAACCCCCTTTTTCTGCTTTGTTAAATATTTGAACCTTCTTTTGAGGTTTTAAGATTAAATTATTGACAATTCATGGGACCCGTTCAGCCTTGCTGCAGAACCTGGCTGTATGAATATTTTACCGCTGTTAAAATGCAGACAATCCAGACAAGAAGCGCTGAGTTTCCCAGAAAAAAAAAGAGGGAGAAATAATATTTTTCTTGCAGGTGACAATCTGTGAAGCAGCCATGCGTGCATCCCGACTGATCTGGCTCATGAATAATGAGAAATACTGTAAGTTACCTTCAGTAAAGTGTGAGGCTCTCAAACTTATAATTCACAATACATCCCTCAAAAAAAAAAATAGAATTTCTTTTCTCTCTTTTTAATTTCATGTTTATTCAGAAGAATCCTTAAGAATGCCTGAAGATGCTCTGCAGACATCCGGCACATTCGGAGAAAGCATCTTGAAGCTGTTGTTGTTCATGACTGAATTTTTTATACAGGTTGTCATTTTCAGCCCCTGAGACTTAGCTCCTGCATGCTCAGTAAATACCCTTAAAACAAATACTCCATCAGTAAAACATCTTAATTATGAAAACTAAAAAAAAAACTTTGCTTTTTGGAACATGAAATGAAATTATGCATCGAAGGTGATGGCACAAGCATAAATGCAAACTCATTAACAAGATAATTTTTCACTCCGGGTAAAACATCATGAGCTAATACATGACTCTTGGTAAAAAGTGAATCATTAGTATGCAAAAGTACACTGATCCTTCAAAAATAACACATCCTTTAGGTAAACATGAAGGCCAGTTATGTCACTTGAAGCTTGCCTGATTTATGTTCCTTAACGTCCGTGTATGGGCTCTAATGGATTTATATTTGTTTCCTCTCAGAAAGAGCACGACGGATGTCTCACGAGAACACCAAGTTTCACAGAAACAATCGGAGCTGAAAGCGGGTGACATTCTGCCACCCTCCGAGAACGAGGGACTGACTACTAATGAGGGGTGTCGAGCTTGATTAACCACCTTTTAATCAGAGTAAAGGGGTGACTTTTCAACTTTTTTTCTTTTTCTCGTCCTTCAGCTTGAAGCATTCTCTCCGAAAAAGGCACACTTATCAATCATTTCAAGCAGAATCGTGCTCTTCTTTAAGACATTTTCACGGCGTCTGTGTAGGTCAATGGCAGATTTATGGCTGCATTTTATCAAACATGATCTTCATTCAAAAATCTGAAGTGGTGCGGCACTTTGACAGTTTAAACTAGATAAGCAAGTGCGGAATAAGTCTCTCTAAAAGCTCTGACAATCTCCCCCAAGGATATCAGATAGGGTACTTAGTCCTAAAACTGAAGATGTCTTCCAAAAATAACTGAGATTACCAGACTGATGCTGTTCTTAGAGGTCTCTCACCCCTCTTAAACTGTCACAGATACACACTTTTGATTCTCATTTAAGAAGCACCTGGTAATCCATCCCCATGGCGAAAGCAATCACAACCCCTTCTGTCTGGTATAGATAACTGTAAATGTTGTTTGCCACAAGAGAAACCATCAATTTTCACATAATGAGCCAAATAGAAATCGATTTCCTGGGGTCCATCAGCAGCATCACCATCAGCAGGATAGGCCGGCCTTAATCTGACACTCACCCGGAGGCTCATTTTGGCTGAGTTTTGTTGTGACAAAACATGTTCAAGACAGTCCAAAATATGCACTGGAAACCAGCCAAAAAGTGTAAAAATTGTGTTGATTGAAGGTGTGATTCTCTGAGGTGTGACCCCAGGTTTTTTCAGCTGGGACATTGTGCTGAACATCTATAACTGAAACATCATGAAGGAATTTCAGATACCTAAATATTTAAATATAGAAAATTTGTCTGGAACAAATTTTCGTTTGTGGTTACTAAGCCTACCCAACAACACATTGACATACATTACATTCAATTCTGTAATGAACAAAGGGTAAAAAATTCATAAGACAATACAAAGATACAAAAAAAAAGGAAAATCTGTTGCTTTGTTTGGATAGACCATGTTCTTCTCACATGATGTGCTGTATCCATTAAATCATTTATAAAAATGTGTCTGCGATACAGGGTTTTATTTGTTTATTGTGTTTTGTGGGAAAAATAAAAAAATGTAAAACATTACCTATTAAAATTTTTATTGCAGAATCAAATTTAAAAAAAAAAGTTGGGTCAGGGGAACAGCATGCTGGAAAGGTAACTGGCACAAATGAAACACATCTGGAAGAGCATTTGGCAGTTAATTAGGTTAAGTGGCAAAAGGTAAGTCACATGACTGGGTAAAACGACCGCTTCA
>JBBDHI010000007.1:10176903-10186969 GCA_037177115.1 Craterocephalus stercusmuscarum
TACAGTAAGCTGAAAGATTAGTTTTATGAAAAATACTTCTGTCCCCCCCACCTTTGAAATCAAAACTACGTCCATGCTGATTCGCATTATTCAACTCTTTCTTATCAGGATTTTTACGTGTTGTGTCCATTGATCAGGAAACAGCTGACTCTTTGTGAGTCACAGTAGATGCTGACATGACAATGACTTAAAGTGTGTTTGAACATACAGTAAAGAGACAATGTGAATACATAACCAGACCTTCGGACTCACAAATTTCGCTAAGCTAAGCACATTGTGCTATTAGAACTGATTTGGGGAGGGTTGAACCAGCAGGGATTGGTCCAAGGTCAGATATAATGCTGAGACTGGACACTTTCACTGCATCAGCTTCCATCAATACTTTTTTCAATCTTAGTTGTGTGCTGAGCTCCTCCCATATTTGACCTCTGGAAGTGTATTTGTACAAAATCCTAAACAATAATTAGTGAAATAATACATTAACAGGGTATACAATTACATAATACAAGCCTTAAAAATGCAGTTAGTAATGTTTTTTAGCTGGATGCTGGCTCTCTGTTATGATTGAATTCATGGTCATCTCATTCAAGCTTGGTTTGTTGTTATGTCAATATTAGGATGACAAATCACACAATTTCCTCTATAAGTGGCAGTTTTACAGGATAGTGATGTATCAACTATTATGGAGAAGAAATTAGTAAATACATTTGCAGACTACAGAGGATGTGTGCTACAAAACAACACAAGATTTTTTACCAGACAGAAAGCAAAAACCAAAGAGCACTGGTTTCCATGTTCCTTCTGTCCTTTTGTGTTAATGTAACCATGTAAAAATGAACTAAATGTTTTTAGAATTATAGTGCTTTCGAACTGCTCGTCTTTAAATGTGTCATAAACTGCTCACTCTTTTTTTATATTTCCTTTACAGGCTCTTCAGATAGTGTCTCAGTATCACCATAAAATTCCTGTCCCTCCCCACTGTGTATTATCTACTGTATGGTTTGGGCACAGTTAATGTTAATTATGGGACCCATGGTAATGGCTGGGTTACATAATATTTCAGTCTGGCTGGAAATAAACATTTTGCCACTGTAAACCTCTCCTGGAAAATCACATCCTCCACACCTTCTAGCCCAGCCAAAAATAAATAAATAAATAAAAAATCCTCCACTAGACCGCCATGGTGCCTTTTATGAGGAAGTCAAAAATCATGGCTGACCTGAAAACCATTTTGGTTTTACAGAAATGGCTCTATAATATGTGTAGTGTGACCAGACAAAAAAAAAAACAAACAAACAAGAAACTTCTTTCATATCTTTGTAAACATGACAGATAGATGTACATGTGGCTTTATATCATTTATTGTAAATTATTTAATATGATAATTTAGTGCACTTATGTTAATGCAGACTGATACAATCGATAGGTATAGAAATGCTTCTATTTCAAAATTGATAGCTGAAAAGATCAGACATTTCATCACATTTAATTTTCTCACAATTGTATGGTTGAACACAATGAGCACTATTTTGTGACAAAGATCAGAAAAAAAAATGGAGCACAACTTCAGCTTTACCTTACATCTTGACTGGTCGAGAGTACATTTAGTACCTTTGTGTCTAACATTAGACAGACTCATTTTCAATTTCCCTGAGCTCACACAACAAGGGAAGTCAGTCTTCCTCTGTAAAAGCACAACAATGATCTGTGAAGACCTTGCTCACAATAAATGAGCTTCCAATAAGCCCTGTGGCCTTTCCTCCCCCACTGTGCCTCCACTAATCACTGCCTTGACTGTCATGGTGGTTGTCTTGGTGGACTGGGTGGAAGCCTGATGAGAGGTCTTGTTGGATTAGAAAACACCCTGTTTGATATAGGTTACTGCACTGTGCTAGTAGCAGGGTGCTGAGGAATGGGGGTGGAGCGTACACACACAAACACACATTTATTCACACATACACATGCAGACACATGAGTCACACCTGTGATGACAGCTGCATCTAATACATTTCCAGCCATGGTACTATTCATTTAACCACTGAACTCATTAATATTTGTGCTTTTCCTTACTGCTAAGGATTTCCAAAGTAATCATCAATAATAATGTCTTAAAAATCTTGCTTCTGTGCATATAAACTGAAATACAGCATGTGCACATGCTTACATTTTAGCAACCCACCTCTGCAGCAGCATTACAATTGTTTTGCTAAAGACATGACATCACATCTGTTATTCTCCCTGGAGAGCGTTACAACTATTCATTTTGATACAAATGTTACCATTAGGGGGCACTACAATTCAAAATCTGACAGAGCCAGGGCTGAGTACTCAGATCAGTTCAAATTAACCAGCAATTTATTTATTTTCAACGATCTATAAAACTCATACTTCTCTTGATGACTCATGTTAAATCAGAAATAACCGGCTTTATCTCACCTCCATCTTGCTCCTGATTCCCATTCTGCATCACAAGGTGATTATTGTGTCAAAAATGAATACATGCCAGTGTCTGTAACCATGGCAGCCACCGAAAAAAAAAGCAAAAGCCTTCTGTTTTTCATTGTACAGCAACCATTAAGAAAAGACCATGTAAAAACAATAAATATCTGCTAAAATGGCCCTTCCTTTTACATCAGAAGCCGATTCTTAATAGCTTCAAACTACTGTATATTAATATGATTTTAATGTCATCACAGAAGGTCAGCATCTATGTCGCTTCATTAAGCCGGAGATGGATTTCATATGTGAAGTCTCATAGTGATAGTCAGGGGTCATTTCCTGAGCAGGTTTGCATGAAGAATTGATGGCTGGTTCTGTGGATTAGGAGGGGTCAAGGCTTGATAAAAGAAATAGCCGTTGTGTGATAAGAGATAGACATGGACACAAATGGACAGAACCAAAAGGAAGATGCTGGAGTGACTACAGTAGATATGATAAATATCACATGCTAAAAGTGGAAATACCCCAAACACACACCTGCTTTCTCACAAATAAAAACTCTGGTGCTGTATAGTCTTTGTGATCATTTTTAATCACACCAAATAGTGAAAAGTCATTTGATCATTTATTCATCTCTGTAAATCTCACAAATACACGGTCAGTTAGCAGTGACCCATTTACATAGGCTAACGGTGCAAGGTGTCAAGTCTAACAATGGTTGGAGTGGCAGTGTCACATGACCATCTGAACAGGAACAGGAGTGCATCCACTTGTCTTTTAAAGAGCAAATCTGCCTAATAAAATTGAATAGATATGCATAATCATATTTCTATCATCATATACATGCAACATTTTTTAACATGCAAGGTAATTACAATGTTACATTTTGCTTCAAACTTTACATAAAGATGCTTTAACTTCTTAAACTTGCAAAGTCACTCCCACTGGGTAAAAGGCAAAAATAAAAATCAAATAGCTATTTACAAATGCTCTTTAATATATCTGTCAGCTCTGTTCTTACACAATCAGTCTGTGGATTTGTTTCACACCATTCATCACAAAAGGTTTATTCCAGCTTTCCTGTATATCTCTCTCAAGAACCACTATTGATGAATAAATCATTTCTGTATAAGATACTATCTACTTTAGGAAAGATAAGAAACAAGATTTTTTTTTTTATTGTTTGAGATAGAAAGTGTTTTTAATGTGCACATATATGTAATCATATTACATAGTGGTTTCAATATCTTCTCAGTATTTTTTTATGAGTAAGGTTTAAATTTGTCACATTTTTCTTAAGTTTTTGTATGCAATTTGATCAATAAAGAACCCATGAAAGAGGGAAAAAAGACATAACTTTAGAGGAAAATCACAAATATATGGACCAGTAAATCACATTGAAGAACAGGAAGGAGAAAGGGAAGAGGGCTCTAGCGTAAAGGTCAATTCTTTTGGCAGCAGAGGGGATGACTGGTTTCGGAGGAGGCGGCTTCTTGTTGTTCTTTGCCTGTGATTTACCGTGACCGGGGCCGGTGTCAATGGGCTTTCCATAGCAGTCAAAATTAGACAATTCAAAGTCCCGTGGAAGCGACCCAACAATGCTGAAGTCGTTGGTCCTCAGGTCTGACTTAGAGGTGCACACCTTCTTGCAGCGGGTTTCAGCCACCTGGGAAACACAGGCAAACGGCAAACAATCTTATTACTGTCCATTATATTATGAAAAATTATATCCATATCAGTGGGAGAAATATGCAGTATGATTAGATGAGTAATCAGAAAGTGCTGCTGGAAGACTCTGAGGTATTTTAAACCAAAGTGGTTTAAAAGTTGACAAATTTGTTTTTGTTTCTACTCTTATTAATACTAACCTTTACCTGTTACACTAATCATGACATGCTACAACATATGAATCAAATAATACTAAACAAGAGCAAATTATTCAATATAAAAAGATTTGGTACATAATTGTAAGAATTCAACCTGAAACAGTAAAATCATGAGAGATAAAAGCACATCTGCTACAGATCAACCCATTCTGCACATTCTCTCCCAATGACTGTCAGTAACCTCTCCTCTTGTGCCATAATCTATCACTTGTTTCTATAGTTGCCACCAGTGTTTACCTATTACCTCCACTCACCTGAGCCCAATGGGCTACCCACTTCTGCACCTGCTCCACATTCCCCAATGTTCTTACCTTGTGGTTTCATTCTTGTGCTCCAAACCCTAATATTAGTTTAGTTTAGTGTAGTTTGACTTGCATAATTAATTTACTTTTACAAGTGATTTCTGGATTTGCCCCTGAAGCCTTGAACATTTTAATGTCCTGTCAATCACAAGGTTTAATAAAAGCAATGCTAATTGTTCTATTACATCACATATAGAAACTTTTATTTTTCTTTAAATCAAACCAGAGTTTCCTCATCATTAAGTGTCTGAACCTGCCTGTCTCCAACAGGTATGTAGTGGACACTGCAGACATCACAACAGGACCATAGCAGATGGCACCGACAGTCTCTGCTGATGTGGCATTTTTAAAACCCTCACATGAACACTCTCAGACAAGCCTGCACAGATATCGCTTTAACTTCCATTCCACGTGGACAGCCTAACTCTAATTTATAAAGCCAGACTTTGTAGTATTTTTGTCAACTAAAGAAATGGCGAGTCTTATAAATAATAATAATATCAGATCCAAATAAGCCACTGGTTTAATTTCAAATTGAATTCTAAAACAAAATCTTATTCTCCTTTTTTATGAAGATTCTCTATGTTGTACAGTGGTGGGAAAAAGTTTTCGGACACCCTGTGCAATTGGGACATTTACAATCCAATCCAATTGTACCAAAGCTTATTACAATATATTATAAGCAAAACATAAAACAGAATGCATAAAAAAGAAAACAATAAATACATGTTCAAACTACAAAATAGTGCGTTAAGAATCACTCCTACGTCTTCAAATGCAATTGTGTTTGTACAGTCACAGCAAAAATGTAAAACAAAGCCTGAAATAGCCATTAAAATGTTTCAAATTGAAAATATTTGTGTTTCTGTACATTTGTAAGGGTGTCTGAAAACATTTTTCCACCACTGTATATATATATTGTTTCTAACAGTTAATTTCACCAGACTTGGACTGCCAGAGCTACATTTGAAAGGTCTAAGGCTTGCTCTTTAGACTGAATCACAGCAATCATCATAGAAACTCTTCTGACTTTTGAAATTTTTCTGCATTGTTAGTTTAGCTAAAAGTTACTGGATTCATTACTTTTTCTAGCATTTGGCATCTAAAACAAAGTCTATATGCATATCTTAGCTATGATGTAACACCCACATGTCATGTAAGTTTTGTCTGAGCTGAGAGGAACATTGGAATTAGACTTCTTAAGATGGCTTGACTTAGCTGAAAACAAACACTTTGAAAGTGCAGTATAGAAGCTATTTGATCCTGAAGCTTGGACAGAACTCAAGCTGCTAAATCAAACCCTCTGTTATTTTAAGAGAATGAAAATCTTTGGAGTCAGAATTAGATTTCCTTTGTTCTCTATAATGTTACCTAATATGGTAATCTATTATCAAAATGGAGTCTTGTAGCCCCTCCATACCCTCAACATGCCAACCCAACCTGTAGTCATACAAAACAATCTGAAGGTGGATTTAGTTCAAGGTCAAATTAAAAAATTCCTTTCATCCACTTCACTGAGGGCCTGTGGGGTGAACAGGATCTAATCAGTCCACAGATGCTTACTCAGTGAAGTCATTAAGCTCATTAAAGCTTCATTATTCTGATTTGGTTTTGACTAGAAAACCCATTAAACCTCAATAGAATAATGTAATCCTCTCAAACCAAATGTGGTTGGGACATATCGAGTCTCAGAAGTAAATTAATTTCAATTAGGCATATGATTGGAAGACCAATACTTGTCGCATACAACAGTGAGACTTTCACTCTGACTCCGCAGTCTGTCATTGACAATTCCCACTTCTATTGTCTGGATTTAGATCTGTTCTTGATGCCTCAGGGGTAAGAAATCTCAGAAGTTGCTGGATCAAAAGTTACCATATTGACATTTTAATGTGTATTACTTAAAATAGGAGTTTAGACAGAATTATATTTATAATAGGCCACGCTATTTAATCCAGAGTGCAACAAGTGTCACCTGAGTAGGCCAAGTCTGCACACACTTACAGTACAAACCAAATCATCATCATCATCTTCTAGTAATCAACTTGAATATCTTCATGAGTATGATAGTTACTCAAACAAGAGTCTATGTTTACTTTGGACGGCATACAACTCACTCAGCTTAGATGTGACAGCTAAACTAAATTAACCTGTGTTTGAACTTATGTGGATGATGCAGTTATCTCTCCCTGCAACATAAATGAACTTTTCTCTGGTTTAAATTCATGTAAGTTGAAAATGCTGGGTTTTGGACTGAACAAACCTTTTTAACATAAAATAAATACTTGAGCATTATTTGATAAACAGATTTATGTTAAGCAGGGTATTATCAATCATTGCTCTTGTTGATCATCCCAGATCACAACCAGTCATGATTTTTCTTATTTTTCCATACTGCATGCACACACACACAGAATTACAGACATTTAGTCTTTCTTCTATCCAGTTGATGCTTCCTTAATACATTTTCTTGTTACTCTTGTTATTTTCATATTCATTGATTTTAAATGTAAAAATTTTCAACAGAATTGGTGTTTTTATTGGGATTCTTATGTTTACATGGTCATATGTAGGTCTTCATCTATTTTTTTTTTTATCTCTACTAGGGACTCTTGGCGAGGTCACATTTGTAAGAAAAAAATTGCTGACAAGAAAACTATATCTACAATAAACAACTAAATATGGGCATGGTAAGTTTTGTAGTTTATGATTATCATTGCCTAACTTGAATGTTGCTATGGAGTCAATGAGCTGCTTTTACACTGGGGCTCCACTGTTTGTCTCTTTGCATCTATTCAAAATGTTGAAATTTGCTCTGTTAGGATCAAACAACAACCAGAAAGAATATTTGGAAATTAATTTTCTTCAGGCATGTTAAGTGGGTGTTTTCTGCTCCTTAAACCTTGTTTCAGACCCAGGTGTCTGTGTCAACATTTCCAAACAGAGTTAATTCTTAAAAACTGGAATCCTAGAATTTTAAAAAGAAAATCAAGAAAATTTTTCCAAAAATCTCCACTTCAGAAGTCTTTTTTCCTAACATGCACACACACACATTCATAAACTCTAATTAATAAACCGACTTCACTGACATGCAAGGTGCTGACATGAAGCGGTGTCCCTCCAGTCCCGTTGACGGTGTTATTCCGGGCTGCGGGACTCTTTCCAGCAGCCTTCTCTTTGGAAGCCATCTTGGCCTTCTCTGCCTCAATGCGCTTTGGGCTGTTGAGCATCACCTGAACCACGGCATACTCCACCAGCGAGGCGAAACCGAACAGCAGGCAAGCAATGAGCCAGATGTCGATGGCCTTAACATAGGACACTTTGGGCAGCTCTGAAGCCAAGGAGGTGCACTCAGAGGACAGAGAGAGCACTGAGAGGATGCCTGCAAAGAGGTGGGTGGGAGGTACAAGACAGCAAGTATGTGCAAGTTGGATACAACTAAAGTTATATAAATGTTTTTCCTATTTTTCCAAACACAATCGGCCACATCTTCCTGTGTGTCAAAGAATTGACTTTAAAATCCTGCAGTTAGTTTACAAAGCACTGAATGGTTTAGGGCCAAAATATATCATTATGAACCAACCAGATCCCTCCGGTCATCAGGGTCAGGTCTACTTTCAGTTCCCAGAGTCAGAACTAAACACGGAGAGGCAGCATTCAGTTTTTATGCTCCGCAAATGTGGAACAAACTCCCATAAAGCTGCAGGTCTGCTGAAACTGTTAGCAGTTTTAAATCAGGGTTAAAAATGTTTCTATTTGCAGCCTTTTATGATGAGTGTTTTTTTTCTGAGAGTTTCTTTCTTTAATTTTCTTATTTTGTGATTTTGCGTTTTTTTTTATTCCCTTTATTGCTTTCTGCATCTTGCTGTAATGTTTCTAATGTTTTTATGTAAAGCATCTTGAATTGTCATGTACATGAAATGTGCTATACAGTTAAACTTGCCTTGTCTCCATGAAGACAGACTGGCTCTGAAGAGCCCTGAGATGAAATTATCATACATTGGCGCTATACAGTACAAATAAAGCTGAACAGAATTGAAATACTGTAAATACTGATTGTCGTGTCAAAAAAAGATGAACTGATCACAGAACGAGTCAAAGCAAATATTGACAGACAGTTGATGTCAAGTTTCCGTATTCTCAGTTTTTTTTGTGTTTCTATCAAAGAGCATGCTCAGCAATATAACATGTTTGATCAATTCGCTGCCGAGCAAAAATAGAATACTCTTCTTCTTCGACGTAAAAATAAGATATTCATCTTCATATATGCACAAAAACTATAACAAAATATCCACTCAAGGTTTTTGAGAACATAATCATAATTGGAATCCACTGCTGCTCCTTCACCGCTTTTGTTCTGGTGTTCTCTGACAAGTGATGAGTTTTAAAGCAATCTTAATCTCCGATTGCCAGCAGGATTACAGGTTACAGATTTCCTTTTAGAGGCAGCAGCTCTCTCAGCTCTCTCAGTCTTAGGTTATTTTAACCTTCAATGAAGGCCTTACACACCCTTTTCTTAGCCTCTTATTTATTTAAATTCTAAAGGTAATGACTCTTTGAGGCAACTTGAAACACATTCAAATGACTGTTAGGGTTTGTCTCCAGGCCTCATTACAGCCACTCATCAAAGACCAACAAGCCCACCTTTTATCAGTGAGTGTTAAACTTTGTTATCTAGAGACACACTCCCCTTGTTGTACAAATAACGTTTATATGAGAAAACATGAGCAACACATACCACATTTCTGTATCATAACAGCAAATTAATCCTCACATTCCCTACTTTGAAAGAAAACATACTCTTTCCATACGTAAAACCAGATATTCTCAGTAAAATGGACACATGAATGCGTTCACACACATGTAGACGCTGACATACACAATTATATACACAGAGGAATGTTAACACTGTGGCACCTTGGTGATGACTGACCTGAACTGATCTCATTTAGAGAGGAGTCAGAAGAGGCTTCCAGGAGGATTTGCAGTGATGACGGAATGAAAGTGGTGATAAACAACTGGAGTGTGGATGGAGAAAAAGGAGGCAGTGGATGACTGAGGTGGGATAACAATGGATTATCTTATCCATGCAGTCCTGCACACACATGCAGAGGGAACAGTGTGATACGGTATGAGGGTGACACTGACACACTGGTTGCATTTTGGAGCAGACAATAGTAAGTTGAAAGAAATTGACACTTTTACATCTAAAGCTAGATAAGAGTGCGGTTGTGCATTTAAAAAAAAAAGAAAAATGGTTGAGAAATAGAAAATTATAAAATAAGAACATAATGTTTAGTAACTATCAGTTTTATACAACAAAGGAAAGCATCATATGCTACATGCTGTATCTATGACATAGACGTATAATAAGAGCTTAAAAGCATATATATCTTAAACTTTTACTGTATAAAACTGATAGTTACTAAACATTATGTT
>JBBDHI010000007.1:10367747-10383691 GCA_037177115.1 Craterocephalus stercusmuscarum
TACAATACCATGTAAGTAAAACCAACTTTTATGCTCGTATTTTTACATTCATAATCATAGGCATACAATGAGTACAGGCCAAAACCTTCGACATCATTTGTTTTTTTTTTTGTTTTTATATAGCATCTTAAAAAACAGTTTAGACTGCTAGCTCTTTTGTTTTTTGTTTTCTTTTTAACTTTTCTTCACTGTGCCCAAAGCAGATGGCTTGAAGGTTTGTCCAGAGACCTGCCTTTGTAACACAGTTGCCAGTGCAGAAGTTAGGGGGGTTTGACAGTTACGTTAAAAGACAAGTTCACTTACAAAGGCACTTAATGAGGGTAAAATGCCAGCTAGTTAAGCTGCAATACCAGCTGTCGGACACAAACACAAGGCAAAGAAAACCTTATGGTTGGCACACGACAGACTATTGCTTGGAACAGATCTGTCTTCACAAAAAACACAACCCTAGTCCATCAACCAACATCAATTGATAAACTTCTCTCAACTGATTTTTTTTTCTTCTTTCATGAATGTACAATAAAATGGCAACGAGTCAGTGTGAAGTTGTCCATTTAAAGCATAGCCAAGAAATCCAAAGTACCTAGCTACCAGCTAATTTAGTCTTCATACCTTCTATGTCAAGTTTATTGATCAACTATGTTTTTTGCCATTCTTGCTTTGAATGGTTGGTTCGATTACTCTCACGGTCCCAATTCCAAAGAAGTTTCAATGCCATTTAAAATACTGATTAAACACAGCATGCAGTGATTCTGCAAATGCATTGGCCATCCTCCTGTATATGAGCTAGCTTCATGGGAAGATGAAACAAGCCAAAAAACTAATTCCAAAAATCTAATTACATTGTATTGCTATAGCTACTCATCTATTTTCAGTATATGTGAGCCACCATGCATCAACGGTGGTTGGCTATCTTGCTTTAAAAAGGTGCAACTGATGTATGAAAGGGCTTTATAGGGAAAATGTCCTGTCTCGATTAACCCTTCCGAACAAGCCAAACATGATCCAGCTTTTTTCTAAATCTTCTCACATAAGCTTTAAGAGTTAAGATGCAAACACAGGCTTGTGGAGTCTGACAGCTCTTGGGTTTTTTGGGCATGCTAACCAATCTTGCTAGGATGACCATTGTTTGAAATGTTGAACTCGTCTTAAATATTTTGTACTCTTTTCTTAGTAATGGACTCAAAAAACGCTGAAATTGGTTTGGAAATGACCTTATAATCCTTCTAAGATGATGGGCATCAGAAATAGCTCTGCTTAGATCATTGCTGATGTGTTTCTTCTTGTTTAAACACGGCTGGATGGGCTAACGTCCAAAACCTCTCCTTTTACAGAGATCATTAGACCCGCTGATGATCAACTTATCAAGTACATCAACACTACACCAAGGAGTCACTTTTGACAGGATCATTTTCAGTCCCTCCAGCAGAGCTCAAAAACGTGAAGAATCAATGTCACAATGCATTAATGTGGTTTTGGGGACACTAGATTGTGCCACACCTAGTGTCATCAAAATGCTTGATGTTGGCTTGTCTTTGTATTTGTCTTTATACCCCATTGTAAGCACATCTCTGAAGTTATTCAGATATATATATATATTTTTAATTTTAGTTTAACTCATCATAATCAATTACTTAAAAATATACTGAATTATGGAAAAAGGGAGCTGTCAAGCCTTGTAGATACTAAGAGTAAATTTTATTTGCACATATTAGGTCAGAAAGTCTTCAGAAATGTTGACGGGCGGGTGGAGTGCCCTCTTGCTCTTGTTAAGCACAGCCTGGACTGGCTTTTTCTCTATTTATATCTTGTCAGGGAGCTTTAAGATAAATCACGCAAACGCTTGCATTGCATTTTATTGAATGTTAAATCACTCCTATAGAGAAATTTACATACTATGCACATATGGTAAGAGGAGCCAATGTCATTCAATAACAAGACTTCATTTTAGCATGTCCATTGCATAAACCATTTCCCCCCCACAGTCCTGTCAGCTCTTGAGATCATGTTGCCAAATCTGCATAGTCAGTCAACCGTCTATACAGAGGCTTCAGGAGCTTAGATACAGCTGTATTATTTGTGATTGAATGTTTGAGTCCCCTGCAAACTGGGATTCAGGGTCATTCAGTGTTTGCTTTTGCATTTAGTTAAAGCTCGCTGAACACACTGTCAGACATGCCGGATTAAAGATAAATCCATGTATTCACTCCTAACTACTGTTCAGACTTCTAAATAGCAGAAGGATGGTGGTCAGTTGGATGTCTTGTACCCTGTGCTGCTGCCCCCGAGGGGAAAATATGTACAGGTTTCACAGAAAAGCGTGCCGCACAGTGTGGACCATGTAATGGTTTGGTTAGGAATAGGTGGATGGTAGCTTGGGAGAAACTTGCTCATTTTCTCCCAAATCCAGGAGAAATTGAGCTTTGTGATTGAGGTACACTTACAGAATCTAGGCATGGTGTGCTTTGTAACCTCCACTTTCAAGATTAAATGATGGCGCTTTTACAGTGAAATATTTTCATGTTTTCCTGAACATGACTTTGTGTTAGCCACTCCAGTATACAGTAGTTGCAAGAGTCTGTTGTTTGGTCCTGTAGTTTTTTAGCCTCACTCCACAAACGAAGGTCCAGCGATGTTTTTCCCTGAGATTTATTCATGAACAAACGGCAAACTAATCATTATATTTTCATGATACAAACACATTTTTCTGTTCCTAACGCACGTTATGAAACTAAGGCAAGTGTATATGCCTGTCTTATAATAGGTTCTCTAATATCTTCGATAAAGCATAATGTACTCTCTTTTGTACGCTGTTGTTTTGTGATTAATGATACAATAAGTTCATGACACAACTCAAGGAAATTGTGTACAACTTTGCTTTATTTTCTATTTTCCTGAACCCCCCCACCCAGAGTCCATTTGAATAAACTACGACAAAGGCGTGTATCAGTGGGGAAAAAAACAATTAAATAATAACTTGGGCATTAACTTAGGAGGGAAAATGGATTAATAACTTGCTGAGTTACATCTGGGACCAGGATCCTTAATTCTATTACACCGATTTCTTTGCTGTTCTCTCCATTTATTGAAATCACTCTTCACTTCTCATTTTCCTGTCACTAGTGATCAATTTTAACATGTGGGGGAAGGTTTCAGATGCACTTCGCATACTATGGGTCTATTAAGGTCACTCTGCTGGGACGAGACCATGTTGTTTAGATAGGGAGGCAACAGAGGAGGCTTCATAAGTAGCTTTCGTGATCCAGCTAAGTCAATCACAATGTAATTGTGCCTTTGATCCAGAGGATGGGGCTGAAGCTTTAACCACACAGCGCCATTATGTGGTTCTTGTTTATGACAGTTTGTCTGCTAATAAAACTGCAGCCTTGCACTCTCATGACAAGGCTGAACATCAATTTAAAACAGATTTCCAAGCGGCTAAAGTCCAGTTGATAGCCTGCTGATGCACCCGAGTTGCTTGAACGTGGGTAAAGCAACATCTTACAAAAATAAGTTTGGATGGGAGTCTGGCTCTTCCCTTGAACATCCAGTGTTATATATTCTTGAAAAAAAACACATAGATTTTTCTAGTGCACATGGATTCATCTACTGTACAATCCTGATCCCTTAACATCTTCAAAAGACATTTTAAAGGGGGGATGGAGATGTCTTTAGTTGAAAAATGTCTTAGTAGATGTATCACAAAACCACAGGTATCACTCCAGAGATTGAAATTCCTCTTCACGCATAAAAGAGCAGGAAGAGACACTTTTTCTTGCACTGCCAGATGCACGTCTGTCTTTTCTTTATTCCCCAGCTGCCTGAAATACCCCGATAAGACACACAAGTGACTGTAGAGGAGTAACCTTAGTATGCTGATGCAGGGTTCAAATTGTGTGATGGAGTGACTGATTAGCAGGGGTTTTTTCTAACTCCCCAGTGCGGTGTTGCGTTGGGACACTTAGCCCTTGAAGAGGGGACAGTGGTGGTGTTACATATTTTTTGTTGAGCCTCTTTGGGAGGGATTGAAGTCCGACAGTCTATTAGTAGCATCCAGAGCTTTGCTGGCAGCTTAAACCTCACCATTATAACAGCCCTAGCCCACAGGAGAGACCTTGGACTGTCTTTAATTAGATTAAATTGACTCATTTTTAGAGACAGTTTTGTTTCCGGTTTTTCTAAATGCAAATCTCTGCTTATCTATTTGTTTTAAACAACGCAAATGTGTCCATTAATCTTTCACAGTTATATAAAGCTGAATTCTGTCATTACTGAAATTTATGTGGCTGTGGCATGGCATGCCTTTGACAAGAAATGACAAAATAATCCATCCAATATACCCTGTAGTCTGAGCTCCTCTATAGCAGCTTGTATTTCTTTTGAACTGTACAAGACAAAACAAAAGGAACTCTTGGAACAACAGTGCAGTGCAACTTCACTAACTAGAGCAATCTGTCTGTGCTCACAATGAAGAAATAAAGAAGAATATTCACATAGAAACATATTTTGAAGTCAAACTACCATCTTTCTGTAGTCTTCTAACATGATTCTTTTGTAATAATAAAAATATTAATAAAAAATTGAGTTTTAGCTTAATATCCCATATTTGCTTGTTGTCTATTTCAGGGTCTAGCACCTTTATCATTGATGTGCATGCGTCTTATTTCACTCAAAAGAGGAGCCACTTGTAGGCCCTGAGTCCCTGGCTTACTCTGGGAATACTGCCTGCCGTCAGGGATTGAGCCAACCACCTTATTAATTAGCCTTTCCAGCTTAAGGCCAACCTGCTAACCCATTTAATGAGTAAATAATTGCTTCGTAGGTCTTGTGTCATCATGCTTTTTATTAATATAGGCAGTTATCACAAAATTACTCTTGAACCCTCAGAGTGCCAAAAATGAATTTGGTTCAGGGAAGAACAGATGTACAGATCTTTCTTCGGGCTCTAAATCTTGTAGGATTTGTTCAGAAATAAGATAAATTCCCCTTGGATTCCTCAAGGATTTTAAAGCACTGTCTAAAGACTTTTCGACACGGGATTGTTATCAAATAATTGGAAAAGTACATCACATTTGAATATCTTTGTAGAACTCGTACAAACAGAAATGAAACTTGCAGCATCTTTTCCGTTATTCCCTTTTGCATTTACTCCTGCACCAGTGACCAAATACGTCTTATGTTCAGTGAAAGCTACTTTGTGTTATTTACGTGCATGTGAAGGATGTAAACATGCTTACAGATAGGAGCTACGCATGCAATCTGACTTTCCAACTTTATTTGTTAGCACTTTAAAATGAGCACTTTATTAGACTCTGGGGCCGCGCTATCTTAAATAACAGAGAAGAGCAGATAATACTAGTGAATCATGTCACTTTAAATGTTCTTTTAACTTTGAACGATGCCTTTGTCATCCAGTATTTCTCTTTCTGTTGCAAATCAATACCTTGTGTTGCAGTCATTATTTATTGTGTCTTTGTTGGACTGAGCTGCTCCGCAGTTAATTATGTCACAAACTGGATGCCCAATATCTATCTTTTAAGAAACAAATGCTTTACTTAAAAGTTCTGATCTGGATTGGCTTGTCTGTCCTCCTACCGCCTAGATACACAGTTGCTTTTTAGGCAAGGTAACTTTTTTTTTTTACTTCTTTCAGTGAACTTAAATGTACAAAGTAACTTATTCTCCATACTTCACATATCTCACACAATAGGTCATATTCAGGTCATTTAGATATTAGTTGCCACCTTGTAATACTGTGCATCAGCCCCTTAAGCTGGTTTTGATGAGCAAATACACGTAAACAGCAGCTAATCAGCAGACAGAAGTTCCTATAATTGACTTACTCACCCAAGGTCCTGCTCATCAGCTCAGTTTACATTACCTTATTTTCTTCGAGTTGTAAATGGATAAAAGGCCACAGAATCCATCAGTTACAGTCACCTTTCCCCCCTGTATAAACACTGCACTTCATTTAGCCGCTAAAGTAACGACAGTCAGTGGGTTTGTAAACAATCTACTTAGAGAAAATTATACTGGAAAATGGGCTCATTAGTAAAAATAATGCTTGCACTTGTATTGTAAAACGATCTAATCCTTGTCCTCTACGGCTTAATGGTTGTTTCTAATACTTCAGGGTCCATTTTCTATGAGGTTTCGGGGGGTCATTCCTTTGCAGTTTCTGCCTGATTACTGATGCAGAAGAACCTGTGTGTTTATATAAACATGCTGCATAGCCCGTTCAAGTGAGCGGGGTCAGGATTTACAAACAGACCTCCTGTGCACATCAGTAGAAAATGAGAAACAGCACCTGAATCTGTCGACACTTCTATGTAGATGAAGAAATCTAACAGGGAAAATGAGATCTTCAACCACATTTTGTATTTCAACATGATTTATTGTAATTAAACGTGTCATTTTAATCCAAAGAGAAAAAACCTTGAGTGGTTTTACTAACTGAACTGAGGCAAAGCTTGCTGTTGCTACTTGCGTCCCAATAATTTAGATAAGGAAGATTGAGGATGTTTTTTGAGACAGATGAAAAGATAATTTCAGCAATTCTTCACACCATAAACCCATGACAGCGTACAGCTAGTGAAGATAATTCAATAAATAGCTGTTTGCAAGCCACAGTATAAATGTGGACAGTCCTGAACAATAGAGAATCTTCTTTTCTTGTTGACGCTTAATGGATGTGACAACAGCAGCTTTTGAACTGGCTGGTTATGAAGCAATTTGTCAAAACTCTTGACAACTTGGACCAGAAATTCTGCAACAGAGGAATGTGAGTGTCAGCCCAGCTTTATTGTTTTTTTTTTTGTTATTGTTTTTTTTTAATTTATTTTTTTTACTATTGTCATGAAACAATCTATTCACCAGTTAGGTACGTAGGCCACTCGCTAAACTTTAATTTTGTCAGTTGTTCTCCAGCGTAAGTTTTTTTCTTCTTTTATAGAATTGCTTAGTTTAATTGCACATACTTAGTTTTTGAATTGAAGCCAAAAAAAGGCGAAAGAAAAACACCTTCTGGAAGAGAGCTAGATGAGACATGTGCATAATACACTGTGTGATGCTGCAGCAGAGCCAGCAGCCAAGCAAAAAGCTGGAAGCAGCTTCTACCCAGCAGCAAGAAAATCCACACACGTGCGCCTGCAAAGGTCACAGTTTAGCACACATCTTGACGCTGAAAAGTTGTCTTCATATGAAAATGAAATGAAATTTACTTTTTTTTATTCCAGAGGTAAATTTCAGTGTTAAAGTAGGATTTTTTTTTTATGTTTGAAACATGTTTTAAAGCATGTATGTTTAAAGCACTAAAGTTTTAGCTGTAGAAGAAAAAAAGTCAACCGTCTAATGGGGCGAAGGTCGTCTTATATACAATTTTCACAAGATATGTTGGTCTCATTTCAACAGAAATAAGACATTTAGCTCAAAACACACGTCAATTTGTCATTTCACAGAGTGGTTAAATGCACTTTGGGTGTAAAACTGAAAGGAGTTTAGGCTAAAGAAATCAAATCAAGCTCAGTTTCTTTTGAGCAATGACTACTGCTGCTGCTGCTTCCTAAGACACAGCCACTTCAATTGTTTCTAATTGGAATTAATGTAGGAGGAATTATTTAGAAGATTGAGACAAACAACCAATCTAGGCACCACAATTGAATTGTTTTCTTGGCAGTAGAGCTTCCAATCAGGGTTGGACACCTCTCCGCTCCCCATGGACTCCAGATACCAAAAGACAATGTATGCTCATTTGCTTAGTAAAGATTTGTTTTAGCCATGCTGATTTCCAAATTTAATTTCTTGGCCAGCTTAAGAAAAAAGGTCCTCTGGAGTGCTGAGAGTATTGTGCTCCCTGTTTTGATCACTGTTTTCTTTCAGGTTGGAGAGAGAATTATTGATTTGGATTCAAATGAAGCTGTTGTGATGGTGAGGGGTCCATTTGTTGAAACTTGCTGGCGTGCATCTCTCCAGATAATGAGGAAGCATAATGAAGCATGTTAACTCTGCGTTCTCTCATCATCAAAGTCATCAGCGGCAGGCACTTTGATTGGCACCTATCGCTAATCAATGGCATTGACTTACATTTATGCCTCTGCCATCTGTTTTTATTGCCGTGCATTACAAATGAGCGCAAAGCAGCCAAGTTAATGATAAAGCCATGACAGTTTCACAGCGTGGTTTTTTGGCTGCGGAGGCTGTGTCATTTCCAGTTCCCCCACACAGAGGAAATAATACATGATGTCACGTTGCGGAGAAAGTAGAAAATCACACTGATGTTTCTGTCTCCCCATGTGCTTAATTGTCACACAAAGCAGGAATACCTCTTCAATCAAGCTGACGAATATAATCTGTCAGTGGTCAAACCACGAGGAACTCAGTTTCATGAATTAACTTTCGCACATCTTATGACTGCAGAAAAAAGGATGAGGTGTGCTGCTGTACAAATCAGGATGACTTGGCATACTGACAAAACAGATAGCCCCACGAGGGGCTATCCTGAACATCTTTAATTAGCGCAATAGAAGACAGGATCATGTAATCAATCCTCTTACCTCTTTGTTTTTTTTAAGTGGGAATATGTTGTAATGTATATTCCCAGGGGGAATTTTTTGTTTCTGTTGAATCAATATTCTGTTTAACGCAGCCTTTTTAAAGAATTTTGTCACTTATGCGCAAGTGGATGAAATCCACTTTACGCTGTTTGGGAAAGCAAAACTTGAAACGATGTTTGACATAATAGTTTGAATAGCTGATCCGTGATTGTAACCTCTGTTCTCATCCACAAAATCTCTGCCATTCATTAGATCAATTCAAAACAGAAAGTGCACTAAAGTTGTTGGAAAACCTCTTGCAATGTATGACGATATACCAAAGGCTGCGCTTTAGTTCAAATTAATGAGTGCATCGGTATGAAGCCCCCAATTTATGCCCCAAGACATTTGGGATAACTTTAATTTATGGAGTACAGAGAGAGCTGCTGCTCTGACACAGTCAGCGGGGGGTCTTTGAAAGCAGGCGGCATTTTCCCATGAAAGAGCTTTGAACATCTCTCCCTAAAGCAGGACAGGAATCAAAAGCATAGGCTAATGTGCACAACAGTGTTCCATATCCCAAATTCTCTCAAACTGTTCATTATTCATCACACATGCCTGTTGGTTATAGGTGCATCTCTCTCATGGCAGCGGGCACCTTGCCTATGGTTTTTCCTCTCTGCGAGATATGCGCTCACTTTAAAATCATTACAAACACATGTCACCATAATTGCAGCGCCTTGGCTTTGCCTGAATTTTGTAGCGAGACTAATTTTAGCTGTTAAAAGTGGAGTGAGCTGCTGTTGTGCCGTTTTCTAGATAAGTGCTGTTTGACCCTCTGATACCCCCCGCAGAGCGACAAAGATGTTGTTGTTCTCATCAGATGCTCACAACAGCTAATTAGACTTGGACTAGGATTGGAGAGAACCTAAACTGCTGCTATAGATAGTTCAGTCGGGAGGGGGGGGGGGCACGTGCGTGCATGCAGTCGTCATCTAAGAATTAGGTGTACTTTGGAGAATTTTCACTACAACATGTAAAAATCAAAGCGTGTGTGAGAGAACATCTCGACTAAGGTAAGGTAAATTGAAAAAGATCAAACATGGGATGCAGAATTTCGGCTTCTGATGTCAGAGCTAATGAGAACTCCCATGGTAAGAACAGACTCTCAGAAGATAAACATTTGGTTTTCTTATGTTAGCACTTGCACAGAGTGCTCAGGCTGCATCTCTAGCAAGATGTCACATGCGGTGTGCAGAGCAGTCACTTCTGACGACATACGTTTTTCAGGGGCTGTTATTAATTTTGTCAAGCACTGATGACAGGGCAAGGAGCCGTTAATCCAGATGTTAATTGCCTAAAGTCGACTCTAAATTTGTGCTACATTAACTTGTGATCCTTCACCACGATGGGCAAAATACATTTTGATGGCGTCAGCAACAGTTATCTTCCTGGTCTGAAATGGAAAAAAAACAAATTGAAAAGCTGTGTAAATGAAACGGCGAGCAAACCCTATGATCTGTGAAATTCCAAATGTACCCTTGTGGGATGCAGCTGGTGACTTTTTTTTTTTTTATCTCTGTGAGCCTGAGGAGTTAAATGAACTTCATTAAGCCTTTTTTTTCCCACTTCCACTAAAGCTGAATGCAGCTGGTAGTTTCTTGCTCTACACATTCCCTTGCCATAAAATTTGTGCCTTTTAAAAGAGAAAAAACTGTTAAAATATCTTTCCCCATTGGCCCTTTCCAGTGTGTTTATGGCTCTTTGAGAATATGTTGGGATAAAAATGAGAACAGCATAGCTCCCATCCAGTTTCTTGGAGTTGGCTCTGTGCCTGGTAGCCCATGTCTTTAGTGGGTTTTTTCTTTTGTTTATATCTGCATTGTTTGGTAAAAACAAAAACACATGGTCTGGTTTCTAATGAATGTAAATGAAGCCATTTGTCTAAGTGTATAATTAAGCATTACAAATTCTAAAACCTAAACCACACCATATGTTTTTTTTAGCTTCTTAAGCGAACTTCAGAATGCAAGCAAAAATGTACATTTAACCTTTTGGCTTGGCAAACCTAACATTTAGTGAGTCTGTGCTCCTGCCCCCTCTTTTCATTTCATTTTTTTTTCCAATTAAATTTGAATAAAAAATTTGCATTCACTCCTTTTCTTAAAGGAGAACATTGAAATCAGAGCCAATAAAGGCAGATGATAAATCTGTCTTGACTTAAACTCTGCTCTTGAGATTTTCCTGATCTGTTTGCTACTTTCCCAACACAGTCTGGCTAATGTTAACCGCAAGTAACTCAAGATATGAATGAAAACTGGGGTGCTGCCTGTAGTACATCTCTAAATCTTGGCTTTTAACACTAGAAAGGCCAAGGCAGTCCTTTTGACTGTTTTAAAATTTGTATGCGTGATTACTTTTTCAAATAAAATCATAAACCCTTGATGGTGAATGACTTTTCCTAAAACTATCTACATTTTAATTTAAATTAGTTTTTAAATTTAACATGTGAAGGAAAAAGGAAATATTACTATTTCTACCTATTTCGTCCACAAGCAGTCATTTTGACGGCATGGCATCCTGCAGTGTTCTGTTTTTCTGCTGCAGCTGAAAATAGAACACTGTGGTGGAAAATTTGACAGCTGTCATTTCAGTTTCATATTTAATCAGTGTTTGGAGAGCATAATTTTGCTAGAATAGCTGTAACTAGTTCATTTATTTAATTTAGAAATTCATAAAATAAGAGAAGTCTAGGAAGTTTAGGAAGAACATGACAGCAGAAATGGCCTTGAAGAGACTGATGGACATGGATAGTGCTGATTGTGGAGGACAATCCAATCTGGGTACCAATGGATCAGGTGATGACTCATGGGTGGATGAAAACTCCTCATCTTCAGAGAGTGAGGTTGAGGACATCCCTTAGAAAAGGAGGCGCCTGATGACAGCTGATGGTGACACAATTAGTAGTACTGTTATGACAGCTGAAATGTCAGGTGAGCTTTTATTACGTTAGCCTATTTGTTACAAACATTAGACTATTGATGAGTCTAATATTATTACTATGTTATTATCATAAGGCCCTACTGAGCCACCAAACACGACGATAATAAACCGGGAGGCCAACCCGCATCAGGTGGAAAATGGGAAGGATTGTAGCAAGTTGTTCTTCCTGCTGAACATTCGGGGAGACAGCAGACTCAAAATGTCCCCACTGAAGTCACTAGCCCCACATCATATGCAAAGCAAAATATAGACAATGCAGCTACAGCTTTCCTGTGCATTGTTGACCATGGCATGCTGAAGCACATCAGCGACTGGACTGTGGCTGAGGCGCTACGCAACGGGTACAGCTTATGGGACATGACTGTGCCTGAACTGAAAGCCTTCATTGCCCTGTTATATATCCATGGAGCACAGGGAGCAAAACATATGAGACTAAAGACGCTGCTTTATAGTACTTGCAATGTTCTTAATAGATAAATGCAGAATACCACATTTTAAATATGTTGCATTAAAAATTGCTGTCACTATGTTTGTTATCAGAAAAACCCTGATCCATAGTGCGACATCGACTATTTTCAACATTCATTAAATTTTCTAAATGGACTACTTTGGTGTCATTTTGTTTTGTAAAGCATCATTTCAGCAAGTAAATGCAGTTTTGACTTTGGTTGTGTACCAATAAGGGGCATTAATTGCGGTTTAAACATAGCAGTCAAAATGGCTGCTCATGGATATTCTAGTAGTTATTGAATAGTGGCCTTTCTAGTGTTAACACTTTTTTCTTTATTAAGCTCCCTTGACACGATGTATTGTTCACAGTTTATCTCATCTTTGTCTCTTCATGTAAAGAGGCAACAATGACTGAGACAGAGTCCAGCTGGTCTTACTTTCAAACAGGTTAAAACTATGAGCAGCACATTATGCAGCCAAGAGCTGAATTATTTTACGCCAGTTTGAGCACATTTAATGTTACTGCATGTCAATAACTTTGTGTCTCTTGCTTCTAGTTTCTGCTTTTCTCTCCCTACAGGTATCATTGGCCCACTTTTTGAATCTTTTCAGTCTGTAGTTGCTGACCTGAAACAGACAACAGGAAAGTACCTCCCAGTGTTTGTTTGTGTGACTTGCTTTAGCGCACTTGGTGCCCCATCTCCCCCACCAACTGATCAAAGCAGATTGAGACGCTCATTTATTATTCAATTATGAGTTGTTTCCATATGACTAAAAAATGGTTAATTACTTTATTCATATATTTTTCATACTGGCTCCATCCCAGTAAGAGGGCTGTTGTCCATCACAGCTGCTGAACTCTGAATAAGCAAGTGCACATAAACATTTGTCTGATTATATACTAGGTCTTCCAGAGAGGAAAAGGTTTAGTCTATTGGAAATACACTTCTAAAACTATTACCTGTAAAAGTTGCAGACTCTCATAATACTTAATTATGCTTAGAGAAATAAAACAGCCTAATTACAGCAACAGCAATGCTGACCAATGTGCTGCATAGTAAAATAAAGAAATTAAAAGCGAAAATCACATGAAAAAATTGGAAGAAAAAGTAAGAAACACATAAAATAAAAGCCACAAAAAAAATCATAGTTGTCTGGGTTGAAGGCTAGAGAGTAAAAATGTGGTTTTAGATAAGATTTAAAAACCGTGAGTGAAAAGCCTGTCAGATATATGTCTGCAAATCATTGCTGAGTCTGAAAACGTTAAGTTACCTCGGAGTTTTGTTGGAATATACAAACATCTCTACTCATCTGGCTAAAGTGAGCGAGATGGATGACATGGATGCAGGATTCTGACATTTAAATGAGAGAGCATCATTAAAATGTCAAAAAAACAAATCAAATCATTTTTAAATGAGCTCTGAATTGAACTGGAAGTCAGTGAAGCGATGTGCTCTCTCCTTGTACCTGTTAAAAATGGCCATATAACAGAATCATAACACAAGCAAACATTTGCTCTACATGTTTCCTCATGGCTACCATAGTTTTCCTTTCCTACTGGGTATGGGGTGATTAACCTTTAAAACCTTTAAACCTGATGCAAACTGTGTCAGAACTGGCCACCTTTCCAGAACTGTCTGCACTGAAATCTCTCTGTAGATTTAATGTTTACTTATGACCTGATAAAGGTTCAGAGCTACAGCTGCATCATTCCTGAAGGGAAATTCACATCCATCCTAAAAATGTATTTTTATGCCAAACTTGAAACTTCATTTTTCACCAATAACACATGAACTGATATTTACATGTCTTAAAGAATGATCCATTTACCGAGTCCAAAAGTATCCAAATAGAAATACTCGTTTCATAATGGGAATGACATTTTTGAGCAAAGCCCTAAGAATTTGAGCACAATGCAATTAAATTTTTTTAGCTTATAGATGCTACTCTTCCTTTTACTTTGAATCCTTAAGACTCAGTATTTTAGAGGAACCAATATTTTTCTTTTGTAAACATTTCTGGGTTCTTTGTTGTCTTAAAATGTATTCCACCATACAGTGAGCATGATTTTTTTTTATCCGGAGATGGTGAAAATGGGCTCTGTGTGCATTTCTGATTTCATTTTCCCCTTAATTATTCTAACAAAATCTTTCCTAATGCTTTCCCTTTTATAAAAACTTAAAATAGGGCAATATTCGAACCAAGATTGAAGCATTTAATGGTTTATCATTTGCACACCTGCCAGATCTTCTGAGTTCTCTTAACAGAGTTAAAGTCCCCCTTTTGACATTGCACCTGCACAGCATTTCATCCTGCTCTACGCTTTGTTGGCAGCAGCCGTCTTGGTCATTCTGCACGCCCAGGCACATTATCAACTTGCAATTACACTCAAACTGTCTGTTCTGCTCACCCAAATGAACCACCTGGTGATACAGCAACACTGCATTACAAACACATTGACTACTCGCCCGGGTTTAAATAGGAGGTCTTCCTATCACAAATAACTATAATATGAACTTAATGTGAAGTAATGAATCTGTAGGAGTTTCATTCCAGCATACCGGAAAGTTAATAAAACAATATTGCGATTGGTAGGGAAGGAGAACTCTGCGGACTGAGCTTTAGATTAGGCCCCTAATGGCTCTGAAGCCGGAGGCTAAATTGAAATGTAAAACCTAGAGCGAGACCCTAATTCACCCTTATCTGTGTGAGCGACGAGCCTGCCTCCCCCGACTGAGATTGGGGCCATTGAGTTGGATGAACCGCAATTTGCTTTGTTAGAGGTAGGTGTATATGCATGCACGGCCCAAATCACAGTGTGGAGATACAGAATGTGTGTTTGGAATGCATTGCTATAAATGAATGGGCTCCACTGCAACACTGGAGGGAAAGCATCTGTCAATACATGCAGTTCCAATTCAACATTTTAAACATAATTGCACTTATAACATCAAAAATGCAAAAGAGCGAATGTTTACTCGCTTCAAAGTCCTGAGCTTGCTTTTCCAATAACAAGCTGTAAGACTACTTGACTGTTTGCTTTCGAAAACACATCAGCCCCCTCCTCCATCTCTCCTCTTATTCTCTAAGTCAACAGGCCACTCGTCCACCTGTTCCCATTATGTTACCTCAGTGATATTTCTCCTCTCTCTTTCCTTCCTCCCCTCTCACCCTAATATCCTCCTTTTCTTTTATCTCTCCTCCTTTTGCCACCACTGGTAATGAACGCTGACCGTTCATTACCCTAATCAAATCTAGCAGCTGAACAACCGCTCACTGCCACTCCACGAGCTGTTTTCTTTTTTTTTTTTTTTCCTAAATCCCCGGACTCATTTGCATTTGCGTCCAGTTAATTAGCGTGGGGGCGCAGGTGCGTGGTGATAATCATTATTAAACATGACAGTCACCTGTGACCGCTCTGCCCTCCTCAACCCTTCACATATACACTCTCACTCATGCACACACTGGCTCTACAGCCCCTTCTCAACTTGAACATCAGAGACCATCAGTGGGCAAAGCTGCTGATGATGTAATTTCCTATTTGTGTTTCAGTGGTCAGCTCATATTCCACGCATGCATTCACGGTCTGATCAGTTACCTCTGCAGCCTTTCTGCATATGGCTTGCCTTAACATTTTGTCTTACAGTTTTTGTGTTACAGCATAAAGGAATAATAAAGATTACAAAATAGTAGAAGGTATGACAAGCAGGCAAAAAAGAGAAAGCATGACTGCATTGGCATGGTGACATCACTGGAACTGGAATGAATGAATGAATAAATGATTCGTTTTCGTGTTTGTGTAGAAGTACAAAGTTGATGCAACAGACTTTCTAATGACATCCAGAAAAGTGCACATAATGCATTGAAATAAAACTTTTCACATATTTTCTCTTCTTTCATATTTCATTGGTCTAATTTGTAACACTGCAGCTACATTGAAAGATATCTTCTTAAAGATTA
>JBBDHI010000007.1:10456672-10466937 GCA_037177115.1 Craterocephalus stercusmuscarum
AATTTGTCAATAGTGTGTGCTTAGTTTTTACTTATATTTATACAAGTTGAAATTAAATGCTCAAAATAGGCTTTAGGACAAACTCTGCAGAAAAGTAATAATATACTCATCAACTGTATAGTAAGATGTAAAGCTTAGGCCATTCTGTGCTGCTTCCATAGGACTCCAATGCATAAAGCATAAAAAATCATGACATTTTGCATCATTGTCGTATTGGCTTAATCCACATCTTCGTCTTTAGTCAATCTGCTTATGGTCCTTTTGGAAATAGTTCTATATTCAAAGGTCTTTCCTTTTGTCCAGTCCAATGTATCTCTCATCCTGGGCATCACTTCCATGCAGCTCCATAAAGAACAAGATTGCAGCAGTACACAAACATTGGCTAATATGACAAATTTGTCTGAAATTTATTCAGTCTATGATCCTAATCTGCTGAAGCACACCAAAAAGTAGGATTCCACTTTGTCAAGAGCCTCAATGCTATGTGTTTCAGCTGTATCTTCAGCTCTCAGCTAGGTATGGAAGATGTGTGTGTGTGTGGATGACATTTGAGAGCAGTGATGCATGCACGACTCACACCTCCAGTGACTGGTCCCACTGTCTGTCACGGTTATGCCAATCTAAGAAATGCAAAGATATAGTGAAAAACAAAATTTATTGGAACATGTTATTTGTATTTAACTAAAATCATGACTTATCCACAGAAAAACTGAATTCCTTCTGAATTTGTCCCTGAAAACTGAATGGATTCATCACACGTAATGATGCGAAAAAAACACGACACACGGGGATCATTTTACGTTATACAGTATAGGGAAGGTTACCGAATTTGGAACTTTTATTGGTACGTAACATACTCCGTCGGTTCTACCAAGTACCGATTCAAATGAAATCAAACACTGAATGTTTCAACACCTACAGTAAGTGGCAGGGGTTGTCATTTTTTAAAGTGGTGCAGGAGAATCTGACAGATTGCTATTAACACCCCCGACCACTCGGTGGCGGAAGAGCATGAAATCAGCTATTGTCTCCAGAAAAGCAAAACAGCTGCAAAAAGTCATCTGTCTGAGGCAAAAGTCCATCCAGTAATACTGCGAGTTCTCTGCCACCTCGGTGCTTCTCTGCCAAAAACGGGGGGCATCAAAGATTCCATAGACACCTGAACAGAGGTCTCACTTTGATGGATTTTTTAAAGCTAAATCTAACCCTCCTCACTCCAACATATTCTTTCATTCTGAACTTACTGAAACTGTTTTGGGTATATAGAGCTGTGTTTCAATTTGTGCGTCATTAAGAAAATGCACTGCACAATCGTAGATAACCTATTACATGTTAGTGAGTCGTGTTAGTGTTGTTAGAATAGAAACATTGGATGTTGCTTTGATATATTGGTTAGAAATTAGCTTATATGTTGAAACTAAGAAATAAATATGTTGTTCCCATGTAAACACACACAAAAGTATTGAAAACTGTTAGGTACGGATACCAATTTCCAGGTATCTGGAATCAGTACCGTAATGGTTTAAATGTGAAGGGTACCCATCCCTAATGTTATATCATTTAACAGACAGTTTGAGGAACATTGCTGATTCTGAAGCTGTGCTATACAGTAGTAAAGACTGTTTTTAGTTTCTGTATGATAAAAGTGGAACCCTGAATTTTCTTTATCCATGGCTTTCTTCAATCTTCCTTCAGGCCTGGCAGGCTGGCAACATTATTAAAACAAGAGACTCTATTCAAAATTCAGGGCAGTTCAAGTTTGAGACGTGTTGTGGAGTGTTGACTGTCTGACCATCTCTGTCTCACTTATGAATTGTTGAATACACAGAGTAGTGAATGTAGCTGTCTTGTAGTGACCAGATTCATCAGATAATGACCATCCTTTTCTCATGTAATGTAGTTGAGAGGAAAAAAAAAAGGCTGGAGCTCTTGTTCCTCGGTTGTTTACTGCGGACATTTACGGGTATCATTATCCAAACGGTGATGCCAGTGGGTGGCTATCAGAGCTTGAGGTGAAATAAGCCATTTAGCAGCTTTATGATAGCTTTCTCAGCCCTCACTGTTCTCACTTCCAGGGTCAAAGCTTAGCAGCCGCCTAATCTCCCTTAGTCTCACAGCTGTCATTAGTGTGTCACTTGATCAATCAAGGCTGCTGTGAGTGGCAAAGTTTGACACATTTTAGAGGAAAGAGCGTAACCATTATGCGTGGTAAGATCATTGTCGCTGTGTGCGAGTTTCCTTTACGTCTAATTTAATTGACAGTTAATGGGAAATCTGATAAGCATGCTGCACACATGACATCATGGTGAGGTGATTATAAGGGCTGACGTGTGGCAGCGAGATTACATGTATTTCAGCACAGAAAAGATAGAGTAGGTTTTAAATGGAAGTGCATTAAAGCAGCCTTAATGTTGATTGTGACATAGGTAGCGCTGATTTGCATTGTCTGTGTTATTGATTTGCAAGGAAGCCTGGAGTTTCAATAGATTAGGGATGTTATGCATTAAACCAGGACAGTCCCTTTTAGAATATTGAAATAGTCACAATGGATTTGTGCATTTCTCTTAAGAGAAGATCTCTAGTTGGCATTTCGGAGATAAAATCTCCTATCTGGATTCTACTGTATAAACACATCTGCATATAATGAAACATGTAAGAAATTCTTGGCCCCTCCTTTCATCCACATTTGCTTCTTCCATAATCAGGGCCAGTGGATGGGAAAAGAGGAAAGAACAGCTTTTTATCCCTAAATAAAAGGCCACTTAGGCGGATAATTCTCCCCAGACTCATCAGCTCTGGTCTTTTTTTTTTTTTCCTCCGCTGGCACCACATGAAGGAATTTGCGGAAGAGGGCAAACTCCATCTAATTAAAGATACCTCACCTCTCCCCCCAGTTATTTCTTTTTTCACCCATTTTTCCTTCCCCGTTCTTCTCCCCTACTCTGTTATTTCTCTTTCTTATCATCCATCATAGAAAGCCCAAAGGTGCCCTTTGCAATACTGTACCTTTTAGGTTAGCTCTTGATGCCTTTTGAAATCGCTGGCTTACCCACGCTTTGATGTTGCCTTCAAATGGATACTAAGCAAAACTTTGAAGCCACGACCCAGATGTGGCCAAGAATGTCGAAACACTGCAATAACTCAGCACTTCACCGATTTTCTGTTTTGTTTTTTTTTTGTATTTGTTTGAAGACACTGAGTGCTGCACATCTCTTAACGTACAGCGCGATCCGAGTAGCGGTGTCTTGAAGGGATTTTTCAGGAATCAGCATTATTTGTTTTTTTAAAAGTGAAGGGGAGAGAATGAGTGCTCTGTCTGACTTTGTTCTATTTCTGGGAATGGCTGCTGGAGGATTACTGCAAGTGGCAGAGTATTCATTATTTAGATGGAAGTAGCGGAGTTGGGGAAGAGGTGGTTTCATAAACCACTTGACTATGACATGTGTGCTGCTATACTAGAAGCAAAGAGTGAAAAAAAAAAAAAAAAAGTTTCACCTCCAAAATTTATCCTCCTGGCGAGGGCACTTGTAGCAGCTCTCTGGCAGCGACTGCTGAGACATTCGACACTAACTAAAACTGATGGAGCAAACTCAGATTGATGGAGTTAATGGATGAAATCGTTACGAGCTCTCCCGGATTGCTCTCTATACTGGCTTTGAAAGTCATGAGCCGTCCATCCAGTTGTTTTATGGTGCATGTAAGATGTGGCGTTATACTTTTTAAATACAGCATCTTTTTTTTTTTTTTTTGCTTGTTATTGCACTGAAAGCCGAGTTGAATATATGTACCTGGAAATCTATGTTGAACCTGGCTGATTATGAAGTAATGGCAGCTTTGTCTTTCTGCCTGGCTCGGTATTCCTTCCCAAAAAAAAAATGACTGAAGATATCAGCCGTGACATTTTGAAATAGCCTAAGAGGAAAATGTGAATGTGAAATGAGAAAACGTTGGCAGTCATATGTTCCTGGGTAAAATCTGTTGGTGTGGTGGAAACCCCCCCCCCCCCTTGGCTTAAACAGTATCTGCTGGCTAAAGAGTTTACCCTGACAGTTTTCAGCTTGGACACGACGAGGGTCCCGCCACAGTGATTAATGCACTGTCATGCCGCCATGGTGGAGGATGTCTCTCGGCTCCATCTCCTTTCCCGTACTCCTCCCTGATATTTCACTAATGTGACTCGACAATAAAGAGATTGATAGTGATCATTATGCTGCTCTCAAAGAGTAATGTCACTTCCCAGCATGATCCAGCCAGCGTCTAATTCAATGACTGCTGTGGGTAGAATATGAGCCACGGTGGTGCATAATGTTTCTGTACGTACAAGTGGCTCCAACAGCTTTCAGTTGAACCAAAACCAGTGAGCATTAAAGAACCTCTGTTATTACAAAGTGAAGCCCTGCATATCCTGTGTGCAATCACTCCCCCTTCGGCGTGGTTCCTCCTCTCTGAGGAACCTGATACTGCGAGTATTATCAGTCTAAAGAGATTTTTACCGTAACACTTTGCCGACTGTATCGCTGTTTTCCCAGTTCTCCCTCTGCAAATCAAATGTGAGGGTCATTCATTTGCCTTCCGCGCTGCGAGTCTTTACAGCTAGGTTGATTTGTTTATCTGTATGTGTTTAGCCCCTGGCCCCAATCTTCTAAGTGAAAAAGAGGTTTAGCATTTAAATTGGTTGATCCAAACGCACGTTGGCTAAACCTGTTTTTAAAGCATTACATTGATGAAAAGCAGACGCTAATCCCAGAGGGTGTGCGACCTTATCTGCCTAAACACCTGACAATGAGATTCTATTGTCACTCTGGGAACACAAAGACTCTGTGTAAACGTGTCTTGCTATATTTATTGACCACTGCAGCCGAGTGCGACTGTAGCCTCGGGTTAGTTCGCTGCAGGTATGAATTAGAGCATGACGTTTGGAGAAAAGAGACTGTTGTTTTTGATCGCTTGGCATCAGCCCTGGAGGAAGTTTCAAAGTCTTTTTAACGTTGTGCTGCTCAGGAAGTTGTGTACAGCTGCTGTCTTGTCTGCAAAACATTTTCTACAGTAAGTCCTGGGCATCAGTAGGCAGACCCAACTGAGGAGACTGCATTAGCCTACCAGCTTTCACAGGTAATCCCAGAATCCCCCGTATGCATTTCTCTTCTGCTTATGTTCATGCTATTTGATCCTTTAGGCCTACACTTCCCATTTTATATTTAGCTAGACAAGACATTTAGTCAATATTGTCCCCTATGAATATGTAGGAGGGGGTGGCCTTCACCTGAATGTGACAGATGTGATTTCTAACTAAATCATAGGGATTACATTATTGACAGTGCCTTGAATAAACATCAGGAAGAGGTCAAAATTCATTGTCTTTCATTATTTGCACAGCATCCAGAGCATGTTAGGCCTCTAAAACCAGTGCGGCATATCCTCCATGTACTGCATAATTATGCTCTTTGATGAATTATCATAATTCAATGTTAAACATTTGATCTTGATGTAATCTCAGTGATGAAAAGAAGAGGGAGGATTGTGTTAGAAGCTGATGTATCTGATTATGTCCAGCGTGGCAGACCGGCTGTTTTAACTCCATGTTAGTTGAAGATTGTCATCATCTCCGCCGCGGAGCACTTTCAAACCGCAACATTTTTCTTTAGCATTGTGATATTATTCAGAAAGAATAAAATGGGTGTGCCACCATTATCTGGCTTCATATTGTACTACAGAGATTCCAGAGGGCCGGGAAAACAATATTATCAGAGCACACAAGGGCGACATATGCAAATGGTGAGAACTCATTGGGTATTGTGGCTGAAACATGATAGTGTGACTGCACACTGTGGTGTCAGCCATGGTTTTGCTACTGTATCAATATGCCTTTATTCAATCCAGTTTGGTCAATAGTAAAGGGTATAGAGTGCTTGTGTACACTGTAAATCCTCAGCAGGAAACTTAACCAGCTTCGGCCTTTGATAAACTGACAGCTTATGCTTATGCAGAGCCATATGCTGCTGCCGCCACCTTTTTTTTTTTGCAGATCTCACATCTCAGTTTCCATTGTCAGTCTCGTCTTGGCTTTTATGATCCTAATTCTGATGGATGTGTTCCAGTAAAATGACTCAGCTGGGTGTGAATGTGGACCATCCTTTGCCTCCTACTGCTAGCATTTGGTGAGCGGGAGGAAAGACACAGAGTCCATCAGAGGAGACAGGAGAAAGTTTGTGTACTGAAGACGCACATCCCGCATTTAATTGGGGAACGCAAACATGATTAAGCCCAATCTAAAGGACGATCAGTGTCTTCTACCGCAGAGACGTGTCGCGGTCTGCTGCGTGCACAGCTGAAGGGCTGACCGGCACAGATTAATGACAACGTCGAGCTGCTGCCTCAACAAAAACACCTCTGAAAAACAAAGTTCCTTTATTTTATATATTAAGACTTATTCCAAAAAAAAAATCATAAAACTAAACTGCCATCTTGGTTGCTTGAGTTGCTTAAGTTTAGATGGCAGAAACAAGTGTATGACAGCAGTAAATAGAGATGTCACCATGTTAGCGGCAGGAGTCTGAGATTTTTGGAAACTACTTATCAAATGATATAGATAATCAATATGTAACTGGAAGAGTCCAGGCTGTCTGTTGTTGGCTCTGTGTCCTTTTTAACAAGTGGGTAATTTGGAAAAGACTGAGGTGTCACCAATGATTAAACAATACAACATCAAATTCTGTGACCTGATACAGATTTTCAGCTACTTGATATATTCCGTTGCAATATTTTCATCAAGTGCGGTCACTTTCGCCTCTTTTTCTTTGAGACATTTTTTTTTAATTAAAACTTTTCAAGTCTGTGTACACAATATGTTTAGATTAACTTTATGTTCACAGATGTTGGAGGCAATATAGTAATGTTTTTCTTTGTGTATTGAGTGCTCTAGATAGCCCAAACTTTACCCTCTCCTTGTCATCTGCCATAATGAATTCCATGTCAAGACCTGTAAGTAGCTGTAGGCTATTAGTTGTTATATTTGATAATTTTCACTTGGAACTAAAGTTGGTTTATTGTTAATTTTTTGTGAGTTACACGTGAGAGAAATAGCGTAGCCGTAAAAATGATTGCTCCGGTTTATAATTGAATGAATGAATGTCATCTTTTCCCTGCAAAGCAAAAGAATTTCCTTGGCTTTTTTAAGCAATTTGGAGCATCTGAGATGTCAGACCATTATATTATCCTGTCTTCAAGATTTTTCACAAAGGACGGCAGTTCAATGGCAATTATTCCCTTTCACTTCGAGGGAAACTGTTCACATAAAACTTAGCTTGACCCAGGTGTTGTGTTTTTAAGAATGGCAGCGCATCGACTCAAACTATCTTTTATTTCTTCTCCACTGTGTTGTACCTTTACACATAAAAATAATCCAGTTAAAGTGATTGATACCATTTCACAAAGCACAATGCCTGATATTCCGTCTTGATTTAAAAGCCTGAGGTGGAGGAGGTGGAGGTAGGAGCCGAACGCGAGTGCTCATGTGTTAAACATATCTTTCTTTTCAGTTGAGTCATGACAAATTCACATCATGTTCCAAGCAGCACGGAACCAAATTTGATGTGGTTCAGATGTAGAGGTGCGAGAGAAGTGCTAATTGGTGCCTGCTGTGGCACAAGACGCAAATTGCATAGTTTACAAGTACAGCAACCAAACTGAGGACATGTGGAGTCATATGAGGAGTCTGAATGGAGAATATGCACAGAGGAGCATAATGGATGCTGCAGGCATGCCACTGCGACCTGCTCAGTGTTATTACATTGCTCTCTCCATATCATCAACTTTGGGCTCACTCTGGCAAAATGTTACGATGATATTGTTCTAGGATTTTTTTTCTAAAAGAGAAAACAATACCAAAATGAAGGAGCCAAGGATGCAAATTCAATTTCATTTTGCAGACTAAAGTTTCCCCATCAAGTTCATTAGTATACGATATGCTCATCAAAGCCATTAAATAGGATTGATTGCCATTCAAGCCATTAACTTAAATGATAGTTTTTGCTGCTCATGCTATTAGTTGCTGTGGAAAAAAAAAAAGGAGCACATTAGACATTTCCTTTATGTTCTTCTAGAGTGGCTTACGATAAGTGAGCATGTAACAGTTGTGAGACATGCACAGTTTGAAGATTCAGCTGCAGCAGGAGCTGAACTTTTGACCGTTTTTGAAGGAGGATTTCTAATATAAAAGCCAGTGAACTGTTGGAAGAGTTATAAAGTCTGCTGTGCGTCTGAATGATGAAGCTGCTCTCCCCGCTCGGTTTCATTTTCATAAATTTTCAGGATATTTATCATGTGCTTTTAAAAACAGTGCGGCTTTATGATGCTTGCTCTCAGCAAGATGTAAATAGGCTCCGAGCAGAACCCAGCCTGTGTTTCTCTCTTTTCATGCAGCCGTTTTAGAAAGGGGCGTTTTTTCTACAACACGACAGCTTCACAATGGAGGTGAGATTGAACCATTTGAAAGAAGAATGATGGAAGTTTCATCTCCAAAACATTTGTGCTAGTACGGCAAATTTGAAGGCGCTGCCATACAGTTCTAGTGGACATTCATGTTCTGTTCAGGGGGAAGCAGTTTGACACAGTGGTTTACTGATATAATAAATGTGTCTCTTCTCATTTTTCATCGTGTCTTCCGGGACTGTGTACTCAATACGGGGTTAGGCTACTTTTAATTAGAGGACGCAATTTCATTCGACAGTGAAGCAAGTCTCAAGCAATCTTTATAGAACAGTTGCAAAATGAAAATGTAAATCAGGTATGCTGCCACTGATTTGTCTGCAGGAAATAAATTTAGTTCTGTATTGTTAACCAGGGTGGTGATATAGGTAAAATTACACTTGGACCCATTTAGGGTAAAAGGGTGAGTCCATAAAAATAAATGACTCATCGATTACGCATATGTACGAGTCCAGCCCATTTTAGTTAGCGTAAGCGGCTAGTTTTTAGCTTCAGCGTAACGCTCTTTCTCTGCCAATGGGGTTAACTTCCGTAACTTCCGGATTCTGATCAGCCAGTTAGAGTATTCCCCTTGGAATCCGGAAGTTCAGGAAGTTAACCCCAAAGGCAGAGAAAGAGCGTCACACCAACGCTGATGTAACTTAAAGCGCCTCCGCTGAGCTTAGGGGATTTTTTGACTATATCATATTCTAACGAATGCTAACTTGGCCTCCTTTTTGCATCCTGTCTCTTCTCTTAGCTCTCTCGCCTTATTTCATGCTCTGTCACTTTCTGTCTTTCCTTCTTACATTAATGTCATTTTTCATTTCTTTGCTGAATCAGCTGTGGTGTGAAAATGGCCAGTCAGTTGATATCCAGTTGCACAGCCATAATGTGACATTCTAGGCTGGAACACAAAGTTGTGAAGTGCAGTTTCTCAGGCACTTGAAGCTTCAACGCAATAATGGCCCGAGAAATATGCATAATAAATGTCAGCGTGCCATCAAAATGAGTTTTAAGGTCAGAAACTTACGTAGTATTGCTTTAATATTTTATTGGTCTGATGTAAGATGCAAAGTTATTTCCATTCCCCCAAATCTGTATAAAGTCTTTTGTGAAACAAGCAATAATGTCAAGCAAGAGCTTCTTTTTTTGTGTGTGTGTTAGTTGGTGTTTTGATTTTTCCATTCACCTTTTCATGCTCTTATCCTCAAAAATACATCTCACACTCAGCCAGTGTAGTCAGTGATGTATTTCATGCCACATTTGCAGGCTGAACTAATTGCCCAGCTGATAAGGGTTCCTCGTCTGTCAGTCCATCTATTTCCACGTAATCATTCAGGATCCCACTGTATGGTCGAGTAAAAAACTTGCAGTCACTAACAGCCGTTTCTTTGATGAGAACTTGAGGCTGACTCCATAGATTAAAACCACCCACATATAGCCTGTTTAAAATTGCAGTTTATAATAGGGAGGTCACTAGTTTGTGTTAGTTGTTTTGAAAAGTTGCCATCTTATAAGATATTGTGTCAGTGTTGGGGGTTTCTTTATAATCGCATACATGTCCCAGATATTCAACAAGCTCCATCAGCAGGTCATTTCTTTACTCCAGCATTCCTCCACCAAACACTTCCTTATTGCATTCATTTCATGTTTCATGCTTATTAACAAATAAATAATAACATTACATGAAGAACAACTGTGCAGAGAGTACCATGCTAACAAGTTACCATGCTAGAAACAGTAACACCTTCATTAAGCATGTTACAGATTTAAAACAACCTCAATAGAACCAAATC
>JBBDHI010000007.1:10510005-10522111 GCA_037177115.1 Craterocephalus stercusmuscarum
ATAGATAGATAGATAGATAGATAGATAGATAGATAGATAGATAGATAGATAGATAGATAGATAGATAGATAGAAAGAGAGAGAGAGGAGAGAGATCAGAGACAGAGGGGGGACTGCTTCAAAATGTTTTGGACTCAATAATTCAAACTGTGAGTGTGATCACACCCTCAAAGTATGGTAATCAACACTTGAATCACGTGCTGATCCTATACTCAACATATGCTAACAACAAAAGCTTTGGCTCTTTGAGTAACTGAGCATATGCTCTTTGTGAGTGTGTGTGTGTGTGTGTATGTTCAGTCCTACTTTGTAAATAGATTTGTTCAAGATATTTTCCAATAGCGGCATTGTCTTTGGTAGCAGTATTTGGTTCTGTAGTTGAGAAGAGACAATGTTGTCTTCCCATCTGTTGCAGTGCAGTAGAGCCTCCTCATTTGTTACCAGCTTTGTGTTTGGTGGGTTTGTCTTCCGACACAGGTAGGTGCAGTGTTAGTTCAAAGGCTGGCCCCTCCCGCCTGCAATCTGTGCCTGAGATCCAGGTGATTTATGCGCTGTTTCCCACCTCAGAGTAAACTCATTCCCTGTGTGTTTTACCCCAGGAGGAACATACCAAGGCGAACAATTAAAAGCAGAAGTTTCTGTTTGTTTCTGAAAGTATGAAAGGTTGTTAAATATATTTCTTTTGGCTGAATGTCAGCTGGAAACCAAAACGTAAGATGGCAGGATAGCACATTGGAGAGATGCCTTTGCAGACCTTTTGAAGCAGCATGCAACCAGTTTGGTTGATCCCCAAGAAAAAAGACTGATCATGTTAACATAAAAGGTTATTTTCCCTCTTTTTCTCTTTTGTGTCTCTATTCATTTACTTTTTAAAAGAAAACTTTTGCTATTCTCTTAAATCTTGATATTTCCGCCACAGTCCTGTGGCGCAGTAAGACATCTCTGGCTTGTCGGTAGCAGACCTGACGGAGCTGGCCCTAGTGCAGTCCAAAAGTTGGGGAGTTTACCCATCTGGATGGGTGGAGGATTCCTTCGTAATTAATGCTGCGGTTCTTCTTCAATTAAATAAACTTTAATTAACAAGCACATTGCATGGATCGACCGCCCACAACCCCTATCCAGCTCGAGTCAGGGGCATGTTAAAGGCAGATAAACACTTTTGCGCTAATGAAAAATTGATTGCATAGATTCTATGGGAAGGAGGTATTCCTTTGGAATTGAATGACTCCCCTCCAGAGGCATTAATATTCTACAGTGTCTGCTCAGCTTAATCAGAACCATCCAAGGTCCCTCAATCGAAGAAAAACTCTATTCAGAGAGCTGGAACAGACAGACAGTTAAAAAAAAAAAAAAAACCTGTGTAAAGGGGATGAATAATGGCAAAGTAGCAGTGCTAGATTGGCTTAGGAATAAAAAATTCACCCAAAAATTAGTGGATATTTTATCCATGGTCTAATGCATTTGGAGTTGCAGAATTATGTTGACTCATTTCGTTTTCTTGGGGGCTAAGGAAAGTTGATTTTTTTTTTTAAGTCATGAACTTTTCTGTTATGCGGTTATATGCATTTACTGGAGCATCTTGTCACTTAAAGTTTGAGGAGATACTTGAACTGCTTTCCTCACGATAAATTTTGTCACATCAGAAAGCTTTGTGGGCTTTCTGTTCGAAAGATTTGATGGAAGCCCTTAGTTCCTGCGAATCAGCATTCCTTGCGCTCCCACAAGGGCATCCACAGCTTGTTGAGCATTAGCTTTAGCCTGTTACAGCCCGATTACTTACCAAGGATTCAGTCATTTGAATTTCCTGAAGATAGCACAGATTCCCAACAGCTGCTCTGCTGTTTGTGTCACTCCATATTTTAAGAAAACATGCTGATCCAATATCAGAGTTGTGACAAAAATATGCTTAAATCCACAACTCTGGCTTTAGTTTGTCAAAAATCCAAATAAAGTTCATACAATGTGAAATTGGTTATTCCATAGATTTAGTAATTGTAATGCTTGCTTCTTTCAGGCTTTTAAACAATGACAAGCTTGTGTTTAATTTTTTTTGGGTCAGTGCACTAATGAGAAAAAAATCAAGAGATCTGTGCAGCAGCTCTGACAACGTTGAGTTAAAGTAGCTGTACGGACAAAAGTGAGTAATTAACTGTTTCCTGTCTGTCTGCTATTGTGTGAGTGCAATTATTCAGACAGATATTTAATTCATGTGATAAACATCAGGGTTTTTTTTTTGCAGAGGGAGAAAAGGTGGTCATTACATAGATTACGAGCAGTTTGTTGAAAAGAGAATTTAAGCTCTCCGGAATTAGTTGCTGAAGAAATATTAGTCATAATAGATGTGAGCAGAGCCGGGATGCATCCCACTGCCATTATAAAAACACTACATGTTCCCTTTTAATGTGCTGTTTGAGGTTTTATCCCATCAGCGTGCTTTGTTGACACATTTCTGCTGGTTTCAGTGCACTCTAAGGACGTTGTTTTGTGCGAAACAGCTTTTAAATGAAATGTCAAGCTCTGAGAATAGAAGGATGCGTATGATAGGCTGAACCCATAAAAGTAATAACACCATCAAGATTAATATCATTCACTTTGGAAGAAGAGTTGTGCACTTTCTTCTGCAAATCACTACCCGTTGTGTATCGTGGCTAAGTGGCAGCAGGATAAAAGTTGATAGGGCTTTCTATGTCGTTCTGGTTTCACTGCACTGATGGTTAATATGTCAACTCAGTATTGCCCTCGATGCCCATGCCAGAGTAAAGAACTGTGCGCAACATATCTGCTGAGATCCAAACACCGCAAGCAGTAAAAAACTGACATTTTCCATGTGAAAACGTTTCATACTTTTACAAATAGCAGTAATTTTAAGACACTTTAAATAATACCAGATATGGCGGTAATAAAGTCTGAATTTATTATAGTACCGTTTTTTAGGAGAAGTGTCAAAAAACAAGACTTGTTTACAGTTAAACTTATTGGCCCAATTTAACCACAGAAGCGAACACTTCTCAGCGAACATCAGAGCATTCTCTCCTGTGCTGTCAGATGCATCTATGCAGAATACAAAAATACACCAGTGTAGGGAGTGGGGAGGGGGCAAAAAAAGAAAAAAAGAAAAACATCAGTTTTTCACAGAACAGAAGGTACATGTCTCAACGGCTCCCTGTTTTGTGACAGAGGTGTGTGTGGTGGACTGTGGTCCCCACGGCTCCTGCATCGGCGGCGTGTGTCACTGTGAGGAAGGCTGGACAGGACCAGAATGCGAGCAGAGGGACTGTCACCCACGCTGCATCGACCACGGAGTCTGCCGAGAGGGCAAGTGTGACTGCCACCAGGGCTGGACGGGGGAACACTGCACCATCGGTGAGCCACGGTGACACGTACAACTCCACACACCTACACACGCGTCACGCAGGGCCACCATCCGCAGAGGAATTTCAGTTATTGGCAGGCTTAAAAGGCCAACACTGAGGTGTGAATGTCAGAAAGGGTTTTAGCCACCAGATCCTGATATACTCCTGCCTACACTCCTAACAGCTATCGTAAACGCGTCATCAGGACTTTTTCGTGGTGTTTCCAATGCACAAAGATAAACCTAAGATAAACTTTTTTTCTCTACACCAGAAGACTAAACCAAACACTGCAGCCAGGATGTAGGCAGCCATATTTGCTGCTGGGAAACATTTACTCAAGTATTGTGTGACTTCAAATACTTATTCTCATTTTTCTTTCCGTACTCCATCAAATATCATCTTTTCTTTCACGAGAATTGCTGTTTGTATTCCTGATTAGCATATCACGCAAATTACACAAAACACTGTGGTCAGTTCATGAAATGAGGAGCTTTGGATGCTTCTTTGACCACTCTCCACCCTTTTCATTACTGAATACAAATTAAGTGTTTACATGTTTTAATTTTTATTTTTTTATTTTTTTTAAGCTAGTTTTTTCCTTCTGGTACTATCCTGCTCTGTACAGGACTTTGTCCTTGAGCGGCAGTGTGTCTGGTATGGCTGCATGAATGAACTGGATGTTAACTGAATTTTGGTTTTAGTTTTTGCTGGAAATTAGCTGAAATTATTGCGTAGTTGCAAACCAAAGATAATGCTGATCAGCGTCTCCAGCAAACTAAAATTGTGCTGATTTATAAACATGGACAAAAACAAAATATCACCTTTCAGAAACAAGAATAAAATTGGATTTATCTTATCGAAACCCTTAAAGCTACAATACAAATGCAAATAAGAAAACTACAACTACAAGGTCTGTTTGAATACTTTCGGAATCGTTTTAAGGAGGAGAATGTTTAGATTTGTTAAGATGTGGAAATATTTGTAGGTCTACACGTCTAGAAGTTGGATTCAGTTAGAAAAGAGTTTACAGTAGCACAGACAGTTCAGACAAAGTCTTATTTTAGCAAGGTTTATCTCACAGTTTCTCAGTTTGGCACCATCTGTTCTCAAAGTCTCCCAATTGGAAGAACTCAGGTTATAAAATGTTAAAATACCAGCAGAACAAGAAAGTCCAACTTTCTCAGAAACTCCCACAGTTATTTCAAAACCAAGATGACCAAGAAGTCTTGATATTCATTTTGCACTCATTAGTGTCAATCAAAGAACTGTAATAATTTGGTGTTCTTAGTTTTAAGCATGTACCTCAAATGTTAGTGAATCCTAAATGGTTTGTTTCTGGTGAAAATGAACAGACATGAAAAAAAAATGTTCTGAGAAGTAAAATAATGATAATGGATTAGATTTATACATTTTAAGCAACACCAAAAGCACTCTACAGTCAATCCATTATTCAGAGTCGCACACTGAGTGTGGGTAAGCTACATGTGTAGTCACAGCTGCCCTGGGGCAAACTGATAGAAATGTGGCAGCCAATCCACGCTAATGGGCTCTCTGATCACCACCAAATATTCATACAGGCACACATACAAGTTTCCTGCCCAAGGATAAAACAACAGGTTGACTAGGATCAAGCGGGATACGTACCATCAACCCTCTAGCTATTGGACAACTTTCTCTACACTTCCAGCTGAGCCACTGCCGCCCAAAATATCTGTCAATCACAAAATAAGCTTTTTTTGCTCATAATGACCTAAATAGGCTTATAGGAGAAGCACGATTAATATTAAAAAAAGCCGACATGTTGACAATAAGGAGCCTTTAAATTAACCAGCAACACAAATGCTGCTTTTTTTCTTGTAGCTACTGTATAACATAGGCTACATAAACATGAACCCCATTGTGTTAAAGTATTCATGATGCGCTCAGATCAAGAAAGGCTTTCGACTGGGTCTGCTTTGATGAATAAATGCCAAAAGACCGCACTTTGTCAAATATCTAATGGTTTTTCTAAAGATTCAGGATCAGACAGCGCACATAGGCGAGGATGAGTCGTTAACACCTTGCATCAAGCCAGACAACAATGACAAGGGAAACCTTTCACACTCAACAGCCAGCTGTCACCGCATCTCGCTGTTCACACATTTTACTACAAGATGGGATGCAAGTGTAAACCTGCACCGTGTCACGACCCCCCTCACCATATGGTAAAGTTTTGTCTTCTGGTGAAACACAAGTTTCACCAGCCCCACAATTCAAGACACATATATGGAAATCAAATAAACAAACAAAACAAAGAACATAAGATGGCATAAGAGCTGCAGAAGGTTTGGGGTGTAGCTGGTAGACATTCCAGGCTGCCTTAAAGTTCATGTGATGAATAGAGATTCATTTGGCTTGGAAATTCTTTTTACTTGGCTAGATCTGCTTGGAACACCCAGATGAAAGATCATACAATCTTTCATTCTACAGGTGCCACGTACATATCTTATCCATGCATCTTGTTTTGCAACAATTTATGAAGGTGCACATAAAAAAAAAAACACTTTTCTAACACAATCACCTCATTTTGCATCGTGTGCACAGTCAAAGTAAATATGTCTTTCTACCTTGAATCAACATATTTATGCCTCATATCCTTGTTTTTGTCCAGCTCATTGTCCGTTTCCTTTCCAGCATGATCCCTTAGATAAAACTCCCTCTTTAATTTCTCTAAAGCATTTAGATATTCCACCTTTTAGTCTGCTGAAGTAGTGCTTATATATTCGCAAGTCAAGGGCAGGTATTGAGGGAGCCAAAAAGCCACGGGTAGGCCTCTTTGGAATATAATTTTTCCTCTGAAATAGAAGTGATTCACCTGGCATTAATGAGGATAATGAGTTCTGAGATGCCTCTTCCTATTGACCTTTAACCCAAGCTTCCTCAACACCTTACTTCCTGTCAAAGGTCCTGTAGTTAAACCTTGACATGCCGCCTCAAACGCCATCCCCCTCAAGTGTCATCAGCAGCCTCTCAATGACAACACATTACTGCCGAAAAAAACCTGTGGCACCCCCAAACTCTTGAACCCTAATTATGTATTTACAAGTTCTCTCATAAGCAATCCCCTGTCCGCAGCACAAATCCATTTCTGAGAGGAGACGAGATTGCAGTGAGGGAGTTGTTGGAGGGGTCACATTCCTGATCTTATTAATCTTTCCCTCCTCCGGGCCGCCTGCACATCATCCATTTTCTCTCTTTCTTTTTTTTTCCCCCCTCCTTCTGTTCAAGGCTCCTGTTAGGAAAGTAACTCCACGGTTTAGATGCCGTGGCTCTGAATGGGCAGTGTGCTACCTTTTCTTAAAGAAGCGGAGGCTTATTTTGTCTTTCAGATCCTGAATAACTGCCATTCACACAAAGAGCCTTTTAATCACATTACATGGTCAGAGTTTGAATGGAGCACTTCCTTGGTCATTCTTTTGTCGCGACCATCTAGATCCTGTTTTGTATGCGAGGCTTACACTTTTGTCATTGCTTTCTCAGCGCCGCAGTTTACCGCTAAGGTGTTTTTGATTTGTGTTAGTGTACCGCTAGGTCATTGGCATGCTGCTGTTATAATCATTGAAGCAAAGATGAGAAAAAAAACAAACAAAAAAACAAAAAAAAAAACGAAGACACAAAACACAGAAACACAATATTCTGCTTGACGATGCATTCATATTAGAATGAGGCTGAGCCTGTATACACGCTGACAAGCAGACAGAGGAATGTTTTGATGCACACCCAGATGAAACCGACTCATATGGTCTGAAAACAAAGAGTGCTACGGCCTTCAGATATCAATAGAAACAGTGTGTTCTTTCTCTTTTTTTCATAGTGGGTTAGCCTTTTTTGTTTTGGCAAAGCAAAGCAGATGGAGAGTGTAAGCAATGAATATTTTACCGAGCACACAATGTTGAATTGATTTATGTTGCTTCCATAGACAGAAACATAATCACAATCCGAGGCGTTGTTACGGGGAAAGAAAATGTGGTTTTGACTTTGGAGGCATCTTTTATTCTGATTAATCGCTCATTGATTTAATTAACAGCTACGCTCTTAAGTTTGTCAAATGCTGGATTTCTCTCCCTTCCGCTGCAGCTCCTATAAATATGCAGCTCCTCTCGTTTGTGTTTTTCCCCTCAAATATGTTTCCTACTTGTTTCTATTTGCATTCCGTTCCCCAACTCCTACTTATATCCATTCTCCTCTCTATTCTGTGTCTGTATGCCTGTCTGCCTTCCTCTGCCTCTTTCCAACCCTCCTCTCGGCTTACACGTATAGCCCTGGATTCCAGAGTCTCAGGTAAAAAGACACTTTTCACATTGCACGAAAATTATACTCTTCATGCTTGATGTTTTGCTTTTTTTTTTTTTTTCTTGCTTTTCTAAAAAAAAAAAAAGTGATCTTTGTGGGGAAAAAGATGAATAAATGGGTGAGCTCATTCAGTAATGTAAGTCATGTCCTGTCACTCATGTTTAGTATTAACTATTCAGCTCAGTCGTGCTAAATGCTGTGATTTGCAAACACTTTTTCAAGGGACTGAAATTAGAGCAGAAGGTAACACAAGGTGAGGACAGTAATGTTCGAGAAAACAACCTGCAAAGCTTCTTTTTTTTTTTTCTTTCTTAATATTTAACCCACGTATGCAGGCAGCTGTGTGCCAGAAACCGTTTCCACTCTCTGCAAGTTACACTAAGTAAATGTGTTTGCCAGTCTGCGCACACTGCCACCACAGAGATAAGTAATTTTCTTTTCCAAATGTTTCCCTTTCCTCGGTTGTGTAATAGGAGCAGTCAAGATAGGATATAAAGGTAAATTGAACCACTACCCTCACAAGGGAGATTGTCACGAACAATCCCTCCCTGCTCTCTGTCTCTCCTAGCACGGCGTATATACACCTGTTTTATGTCCGAGTCGATCATAATGTTTCTGCTGTGATCCTGCTCCCCACCAGATATGTCCCGTCCCCCCCCCCCCCTTCTCATCTCCTGTTCGTCTTAACCAGCCTCACTCCAGACTCCACGGTCCCTTCTTCACCTCCCACCCCCGCCCACCCCCCCACACACTGTCGTAACTCCCTGTGTTTGCCAGATTAAACGCCCCAAACTGGTGTGGTTTAGTCATGTTTCGGCTCCCTGTCTTCACCCCCTCCATTAGAAGGAATGCGATCTGGCAGCAAGTGCACTGTTTTCTGTAAATGTGGAGCCTCTTGATCCTTCCTCCTCTTCTCCCTCTCTCTCTCCCCCCACCCCACACACCCTTATTTACATATATACCTCCTTTACCCTTTGATGTTGCTGTTACTTCACATGAGTATTTCTAACATCTGCAGTGGGCTATTCCTGCTTTAATTATTTTTAGGCATAAAACCAACAAACTTCCCGAGCGGGTTCTTTTTTTTTCTTTTCTCTCTTCAGACAAGGATATCATTGAAATTTTGATTTTGATTTACGTAGGAAAATCTTGTGGAATTTGATGTGAGGACAACCTTATATTTAAAAACAAAATCAGACTACGCATTCATTAAATGGTTATAAAAGTCATTTAAAATCCCATTCAAAGTTGAATTTAAAACCCCACAAAATGAATAAAATCCCCACTAAGAATAACACTTATGAATACATTTCTCCCAAGTAAACTGCCCAGCAGGGTTCACCCCCCTTTTTTCCCATGCATTTCACTTCTCACAGTAGTTGTACATGCTCCTAAAACTCATGTGAAACGACTGTAACCCCTCCCCTCATGCCCAGTCCTGTCAGAGGTGTTATCGTACTGTATGTTCACTCACTACTGTCTCCTTTCATTTTTTGTCCCTCCTTTGCCCCCCTGTCCACTCTCTATGACCTGATGTCCTCGCTCTTTGCTTCTCGGGTTGTTTCTGACCTGTTCATGATGTGTTGACAGACGGCTGCCCTGGGCTGTGCAATAACAATGGGAGGTGCGTCTTGGATCAGAACGTCTGGCACTGCATCTGCCAGTCGGGTTGGAGAGGGCTCGGTTGCGATGTCGCGACCGAAACGCTCTGCTCTGATGGCAAGGATAACGAGGGAGGTAAGGAGAAGTGAAGGCCTTGTGCCAACGCTCTGTTAGCCCCCGGAAAAAAAATATGCATGGAAGTCTGTACTGCACGCAACGGGAAATTGCCCTCGATGTGGTTTCTCTGTGACAAACAGAGGAAATCAATCATATATAAATCATCAGTGGGAGCGAGATGCAAATGTAGCAGCAGAGCAGATTGTTAAACAGCATGCTTTAAAATATACAGTAGATCAATTAGGAAGAGAGGTTGGGATTATATATTAGTGCTCCTCAAGATGGATTTCTAATGAACTGCTCCTTGGCCTCATCAACAAGCCCAGAACTTTTGAGGATCATACGAAGCCGATTGCAACATTTACTGTCAGTGCACGATCTTGTGCTTCCTCTGATGAACTTAAGTTCAAGCTGGAAGTCATGTGTGTTTACCAGGAGCTCAGTACAGTAATGGAGGTCCTTGTGCTTCCCATTGTCAAACCCCAGAGCATCCAGGTCACCAAAGCTCTTCCTCCCTGTCTTGCCTGTCTCCTCCCTGTTAACCAGATGGGCTCGTCGACTGCATGGATCCAGACTGCTGCACTCAAATCGCCTGCCAGGGTCAAACTTACTGTCGCGGCTCAACCGACCCGTCCGCCGTCGCTGGCCAAGGCCAGAGTGCAGCCCCCCAGCCTTCATCAAAGAGCTTTTACGACCGCGTCAGCTTCCTGATCGGCCCCAGTGGCAGCCACGTGATACCCGGGGATAACCCTTTCAACGGCAGGTAAGCGGCTCCATGCGTTACCGACGCTCTTTAATTGTTTGGATCACATTAGCTGTAAGCATTTATTCATTTATCCCAGTGGCAAGCAGCTCTGGAGTGAGCTTTGTCCTTGTTTAAAAAAAAAGAAAAGAAGCATCAAGGCTGTAAAAACACAGGTGTTAGCTTGCTTACGCCGAGATAACAGGAGGGTGAAATTCTCTAAACTGGGAAGGAATAGAGAGACAATTTTCCCCGCACATGCATGCAGCATGTATCTTTTATTAGAAATATGTATTCATATTTTGTATCGGCACGCCGAGCATCTCGCAGGGCATTCGCACTTCTGAGGCTGGAACACTTAAATGGAGATATGTTTGATATTAGCTTGGATCATCTCTAGCTCGAAACTGCTCTTCCAACAAAAGAACATCAAACGGGTGTTACTTCATATTCTAAGTTATCACGGCATGAAAAATGTATTCAGTGCTATGAGATGATATATAACCTGACAGATTTTCCACTTTGATATCAAGCATATTCTTTGGTTCGCAGCTCATAAAGGTGTTGTTTTATGTTTTGCTGTGAGTTGCGAAGTGCTCCATGTAATGCTATTACCACTCTGTCTGACATGGCTCTGCGGAAGTTTGGTTGATCTGGTCACTCGGACCTTTTTACTCACAATTTCCCCTGCAGGGAATTGTTGATCACTTTGCTCTTGCTTCCACAGACACCTTAGAAATAAAGCACATCCCTCTCAGTTTGTGCTTTGTTTTAGCTCTAATTATTTGAATTAACTTTCCTTTTTTTATCCCTTAAAAAATTTTCAACCACACTCGCTACAAGTGGGAGTTTTAATGTTCCTCAAAGGTATTTTAACAGCAATAGAAACTTGTATCTTAATATTACTCCGTATCTGTTTTTTTTTTACTCTTTGAGACACCTTGTTGCGTGCCTACACAGTTTCATTCAACTTGTTGCAGGAATTTAAGTTCTAGGGTGTTTATCCAAGGCAGTCATTGATTGAAAAGTTTGATGTAAAGGGTGAAAAGACCTTACACCATGAATAGACTACTGTGCTACATCAAGGAGAGGGTTATGTTTTTCACGAAAACCTCACTGCGTTTTTGTTCAGAATCACTTGCTGCTTTTTTTTTTTCTTTTTACGACTGGTGGAGAGGAAAATGATTGCCGACTGTGTGCTGAAGGCTTTGGTAATATTTTCTCCAACAGTTTAAAGTAATCCTTATGTAAATAGCATGATTTAGTGAAAAATATAGAATGAGGCAATTCCCCCCCAGACGGGTTCTTGCTAATCCTCATCCTTATTGTCTTCAGCTTACTGTCGATTGCATGTCTGGCTGTGGGTTAGCCTTATTTTTGAAATAGAAAAAAAATATAATAATCATTTGCTTTTTTTAAATCTTCTTGTAAAAGTTAGTTTTATATGCAAAAAACATAACTTCAGTTTCAAACATGCAATTTAAAATTAATTTGACTAAATTAAATTAGATTTTTTCTTTTTTTTAATCTCACCAGCTGGCTGTACTGGCTACATTAATACTTTGTGAAAGACTTGAACAATAACATAAAATGTGGTGGCAGAGTGTGTTTGAAGCCTCTTTTTTTAAGCATTCATTTTCAGTCACAGGGTGAGTAATTTCTCAAAAGCTTCTGCAGAGTATACCTTATAAAGAAGTCTCTGAATCACAGCAACAATGGCAAAAAAAAGAAAAAAAAAGACTTTCAACAACAGTAGGGATTGTTGCACCCAGTCGAAGAGCGTCTGAAGTGGAACGGTACAGAAATTGGAAATACTTAGAGGTCATTTCTCTGTTTTTTTTTTTTTTTTTTTTTTTTTTTTTTTTTTTTTTTTGGTTTTTTCCTTTTCAAAAAACCCTTTGGGAAACGAAAAAAAAGAAAAAGACTTTCCCATTGGTTTATTTTCCAAACCCAACAACAAA
>JBBDHI010000007.1:10525254-10536804 GCA_037177115.1 Craterocephalus stercusmuscarum
TAAACAGAAAAAGTATTTTTGGTCGTCCTTATTTAATATTATTCTACTACTAATTTATGAACCTGTACATGTGCATAATAGTGCATGTGCTTCAAACTTTATTTTTGTCTCTTTAATCTTTTAGTCTATAAACTTGGGCCATATTATGGAGAATCTGTGTTTTTAGTTTCGCTTTAGAAGATAGATTTGGGTATCTGAAGTTACTATCAGATCAAAAACCTGGAACACTACCTGACACTGTTTTGGGACCCCATATGTCAATATGTAATATTTTGTTATTTCTATATAACCTTAGCTTCAGATAATACTGCCCTAATTTCTTTCATTCTTTTGCTCTTGCTTTTGCAATTATGAAATCAAATCTTTTCACATGAATATCTAAAACTAATTAGCTGATGACGATTAACAAGTGTTCTTTGCGGTTTTATACTTCAACAAAGAAATCTGACTTTTGATTTCATTCTTTTTTGTCATGTGGAAGCTAGAAATTCTGACCTCCATTTTGCCTTTGAGTGTGCCATTACTGTGTTTAAGGAGCATCCAAGTTACCAGCTCATTTTTTTAAAATTCAGACTCAATATTATTACACAGGTAAATAATACAAATAATTAATTTTCCATCAGTAATCACAAATGCTAATTCCATTATGAATATAACAGCTATCGTTCAATTCAGTTCAACTATTAGCATCTTGGACAGCTCAACCTTTTACCCGTCATGAAATTGTGGCTAAAAGAGGAATCCTTAGCCTACCCCTAGTCTAACTGTAGATGAGGGAGATTTATATATAAAATTGTCCGTTTGGTTTGTGGTCTGAGCTTTTTACTGAAAGCTCTCCTCATACTGTAATAACATACTCAGCTGAAGTATTCCGACCTCTGCATATATCAAAAGAAGCAGATCCTGAAGAAAAGTGGAGCTGAGACGTGCCATGACTCCACATCCCTTTGATAGAGGTGTGCATTTAATGGAAGAAACAGGATTTTCCGTATTTTCTTTCAGTGTTATTTTGAGGAAACTGTCACAGAAATTTCATTTAGTCATATTGCATCAAACAAGGAAATAATATGTCTCTTTAAAGAGCTGTAAAAAGTGCTGTAGTTGGAGTAATACTAAAAATGGTCAAATAAAACAAAAAGAAGGCTTCTGTATGAGGAAATATACAGCCATCCCTGTGTCCTTTTTGTATTGTAAATACTTTAACGCAGAGCCAAGATACTGCGAAATGTTAACCGAACCCCTCTTCCCTTTGAATTATTGCCTTTCAGACACAGAAAGTGGCTTTGTGAGGCGACATTTTCATGAATAACAACCACTGACATGTGTGTGTTCCTAATGGTCAGTAAATCATGCCTCTCTGCTCCCGCCGCTGGCAAAGGCATGACAGTTGTTAGCAGTGCTGATGCAGTGGCCACTTGTTGATGCCGACTGCCGCTGTTTGTTTACTCAGCTCTTTCTCCGTTTGTTTTCCTCCACAGCCTGGCATCAGTCATCCGGGGTCAGGTACTAACAGGAGACGGGACACCCCTGATCGGAGTCAACGTGTCTTTCCTGCACTACCCGCAGTACGGCTACACTATAACACGGCAAGATGGCATGTAAGGGCTTCCCTGTGCACACATACAACAGTACTTGCAGCATGTAGCGGATATACAGCAACCAGTTTGGAAATATGAATGCAGCTCCATACCGAGGTTTAGCCAGTGCCCTTAAAAATAATTCCTTCAAAGTGTGCGCCTCCGTCTCCAGACAAGTGTGGAAAAATTGAGAAAAAAGCTGTCCAGCAGTGGAGGAATAGTCCTGGCGGTTGTACAAAAAAACGCTCGAAAGAAATCGAAACAGCAGCACATTGTGCCCTAGAACAATTCTTCATGCAAATGCCACAGTGGTGGAGGCCATTTTGAACCGAGCTGTTTAAAATGCATTGAATCAGCAAGGGTAGAATCAATCTGCCGGCGGAGTAGTAAAACATGGGATTACTGTCTGACCTTCTCCTGCTATTACCACAGATAGGTCCTTATTAATGGGAGAGCAAACACATACAAGACAAACATATGTCACAAAAAAAGGCTGGGACTTTATATCCCTGGAAGTCATAAGATAATGCGAACCGAGTCTTTATTCATATTCGACAGATAAAGAGCATATTTATGTGTTGCCATTTTCGAATAAAAATGCTCTTTTTTTTTGATTGGCAGCGAATTGTACAGCTGTTGTTATGAATCACAAGCCTTGGGTCCCCATATAGCCGAGGATTAGCTGATTTCTTCAGATATTCCGCCCTGTAACTCTTCTGACAAGGAGCGTGATAAATGGTAGGGGATAATCACACTTGGTTAGCCAACAGATCCGCTCAGTGTGTTAAGAAGGGAGGAGGGGGTTGCAGCATCAAAGCCTGGCCTCTTGCAGCTGTGAGCTCCCCACTGCCCAAAAGTGGAGAGAGCTCGAGAAGGAAGCTGTTTTAGGTCAGATGCACAGCTTGGCTGGTGGCGTGCGTGTGTGTCATTCTGGGTATGCGTGCGTGCACGAGAGGCGCGCATAAGCATTCAGGTCGGCTGGTGCGTCTTTGTGCATGAGAATGCATGCAATGTCACCACACAGATGCTTTACCCCCTGGGTAGTGGAGCTCACAGAATATATAGAGCAGCACTTCAAAGACTCGCCCTTCATTTCCAAACCAGTAACTTTTCCCTGAGTAATGTCATACTAATTAAAACCAGTTCACCAGTGAAACTCCCAAGACTCACCCCTCCAAACCAAATCCAGCCATAAAGTTTCTGCCAGCACCACGCCTCGTTGAACAAAGTCATAAATTAGATTCGGAGAATGATAATGATATATGGGGGTTGAACAGATAGAGCTCAATTGATGAGGTAACGTTTTTCCTGCTTTAGATTCAATGTTTTTAAGACTTTTACTGTCAATTTGATGTATGCACCGGAGATACGGGACTTAAATGCTAGTTCTCTCTCACCAAAAGGTAAAATATATTAAAAAAAGATAATAAGATCAAGATAAAAAGATAAAAGTTCAAAGGAATAAAGCATAAGGTAAGTATATACCTTTATATGTGTTGTAAAAGTCGTAATAGTCTTTATGGGAGGCAGCTGAGGCAGCTGTGATCCGGGGTAGTGGTCCTTGGTGGTCCTGATATGAATGCTTTCGGAAGAATACATCAATTTAAGATGTGACCATCATTCCAGTTCAGTGCCCCATGCTTGTCCCATTTTACTGGTGTGAATTGGGACAAGCAAGGGTGTATAAATGAGAGCTGAATTCCACTCAGAGGACATTCCCTTTTGTGCAAATTCTACAAAAAAACAAACGTGCACAGGTGCAGAATTGGAATTCAGCCCTCAGGTATACGACATTTATGAATGAACCCCTCTTGAAAAAGTGGGTATAGATAATGGACGGATGGGTTATTTTCATGGTATTTTAAAAAAAATGAAGCGACACATGATTTTCAGTTATTGTGCAGCTTCAATTTTCATTTGATGCTCCTGTAAATCTCCTTCCCACTTCATTTCTGTGGGAAATATTTCATCGTCTACTCCGGCACATTTTATCTGACACCTTCTGATTAGACGTAGTGTGATAAGATCAAACATGATGTTTCTAATCGGTAGGCTTCTATCTCTTTCAAAAGCAGAGCACAGTCAGAATCCCATTCTCAGCTCTCAGTGGATGATTAACCCTCAAAATTTTCCACTTGGTTTCATTTTAATAAATGTTTGGATCACACAACAGTGCCCCAAACCTCCAAACTCTGAGGAAATGTCTGACATGTGAAAACAGATTTGTGTCTCATTATGACTCCTCACATTTTTCTGCTGTCCCTGTAAACAAAACGTATACATTGGTTCTCATACTCCACCACTAATGATGATAACCTCTGGAGATGGAGCAAATTAAAAGAGGTCCATCGCATCTCAGTTTCTTAAATATTTCTGTTTCTTTGACATATCTTAACACTAATGGAGCACTGTATTCATACTTTAAACACTTTTACTTTAAATTTCAATCAAACTTGCATTTTATGAATTATTGTTCTTTCTTGACTCTTTATGTTTACTGTGTTAAGGTTTGACCTCTTGGTTAATGGCGGTGCTTCTTTGACGCTGAGTTATGAGCGCGCGCCGTTTCCCACGTTGTATCGCACCGTGTGGTTACCCTGGAACATCTTCCATGTGATGGACACTGTGGTGATGAAGCGGGAGGAGAATGACATCCCCAGCTGCTACCTGACAGGCCTGACCCGGCCCAACCCCCTCATCCTGGCCACGCCCCTCTCCACCTTGTACAAGACCTCCCCAGAGGACAGTCCCATCATCCCTGAGACCCAGGTGAGATGGAAGTGACTCAGAAGTGTTACATTACAGGGTTGCTTTAAATTCAGCTCGTATCTGATTGTGTGGAACAGGTGGGATTATTTAACTTATGTTTAAACTCCAAATTACTGGCAGCAGGGTTGAAAATGATTATGTTATCTTCATTTTACCATGGCTTTTCCTGTTTATTTTAAACAGAGCCAAACTGGCCTCTAAGCCTACCTCTAGGCTTTAATAGAATTAAGACATCTCCCCAAACACTAAGCCATGAATTTACTCACAGCAGCACTGATAAATACATTTTTAGGGTACATTGTGTGGAGGTTGCATACCCCTGAATTTGATTTGCAGCCATTTATATCAAATGAGAGTTGAAATCCCCTAACTAGAAAAAAGTGACTCTGCTTTCTTTGTGGTTTAAAATTGGTCAGAACAAAAGATTTGTGTCGTGTTTGTAGTGTTTCCAAATAATAGCAGCTTCAGGTGGGAACTGGGACTCCTTAAAAAACACCACACGACTAGTCGGTTATCAGTGTTAAGTATAATTTTTCTGACTAATGATGAAGAATTCATTTGCTGCCCTTGGGGTAAGGCTGGTTTGCACATGCAGCCCTCAGAAACTTTCTATGCTCCAATTAGAGTCACTCTCTAAGTTAAATACATGCTCCCATTGCTCTTTTTAGCAGTTTTTTTTTCTTTCTCGCTTTTTTTCATGTCACAACTTCACACTGTGGTTTTGGCTCCAGTCTGACTGTTAATTAAATTCATAGGTACTTCATGAGCAAGTGGCCATACCAGGCAGTGACCTCAACCTGGTCTACCTGAGCTCCAGGGCAGCTGGCTACAAGCCCATCCTCAAGGTGCTCCTGACCCAGGAGCGTCTCCCCTTTGGCCTGATGAAGGTCCACCTGATGGTTGCCGTTATGGGCCGTCAGTTCCAGAAGTCTTTCCCCGCCTTCCCTGACCTCTCCTACACCTTCATCTGGGATAAAACAGACGCCTACAATCAGAAGGTCTACGGCCTGGCAGAGGCTGTGGGTGAGTTCCCGCTGTGAAGCTTCCCACTGACGATGTTGTGCAAGTACAGGCCCACAGTCAGATGCCTTCCGGCGCTGAACCCTGGCTGAACTTTTAGAGATTGATTTTACTTATTTCTAAATTGGGGATTATTTATCTGGGGACTGCTTTTGTTACCGAGAGCAATAAAGATGTATAGCAGGTGGTGTGAAATCCTGAAATCCCCCAGTGCTGCATTTTTGAAGGCCATTGCTTTTTTTTTTTTTTTTTGCTGACTTCTTTGTTTTGCATGCGGGATATTTCAGCAGCTTTGCAAGAATGAAAATATTGCCTATGAGGCACTGGGCTGAAAGATAATATGCAAGGAGTCTATAGTCACAATATTAACTATTTCAAATTAAAATGAAACAGTTTACATATGTTTATTTCAACGATAATTGAATTGAATTCTTCAGCATAATACTTTGTTTTTAGTGTGATCATATATGTATGTTTTACAGAATAACATGCTATAAAACTCACATGCTGCAAAAGCTAAGAAAATCTCAAAAGAGGGATTACTTCTAACAGGGATGAATGCTGCAGCACAATCAACAAGATTCAATCACAGCTAACGGCTGCAAGCGTATGGCAGCGTAAACGATATTTACCTCACCGTGCTTCATCTGAGCTCTTTATTTTTTTAATAAATTGTCCCACTTTGCATACAGTTTTGCATTATGGGTTATTTGCATTTACATAAGCTAAAACAGACAAATGTGAGCGAAGCGCATAAAATCCAAACAGTGCAGGTGACACGCAGAAACCCCGCAGGCCATCTAAAAACATCCCAGCTGGGCAGAATTATATTGTCAAAGAGCCTGTAGAGGGAAAAAAAAAAAACGAAAAAAAGATGCAACGTGTTGTGAATGTCTTCCCAGCTACAAGCCTCATTGCTGCTATAAGTGTCAAGTAAAAAGGTTGCAGCCTTGCTCACCGTAGGTATCTGCTGTCATTACTTCCAGTGTCAGTGGGATATGAATATGAGTCCTGCCTTGATGTGCTGCTCTGGGAAAAGAGGACATCGGTGTTACAAGGCTATGAACTGGATGCCTCCAACATGGGGGGTTGGATGTTGGACAAACAGCACATATTGGACATTCAGAATGGTAAGAAACGCTCGTCTTTACAGCGCCTGTCTTCGTGCGTGGCTGTGGGGCCGACTTAGGTGGCCTCTTTAGGTTACAGGCAGGTGGTCTTTACCCTGAATCACAGCTATAAATGCTCGAATCAGAATGAAATATGGTTCGTCACCCCATCTGCAGATAATAGAGGAGAGTTTTGAAGGGCCGATCATTCACAGTAATGACTGAATAAATCAGAGAGGAAGTCGCCAGGGTGCAGGGCTCGCTGTGAGTCTATACTCAGCTATTTAAGGAGGAAGTCTGCATTTTTGACGCCCCTGAAGGCTCCCCTTTCTCATGAACCGGACTTGGGTTTAAATTCTTGCATCAGCTTAATAAACGCAATTAATTCCCCACCGTCTATCAGATTCTCTGTAATCGGAAAGTGCCAATAAACGGACACGAGTCTGTCTTGTTGAGCTACGGCGGGGACATGAGAAGTGAAATGCACATAATGAAACGATCAAGTATGAATGCAGCCGAGTCAGTGCTGGGTTACAGCACCGCAAGGTCACACTCCATAATCTGAGGGATCCAGTCAGCACAGTGTTTAAGGGTTTCAGTGTGTGGCGGCTGTGGAGGCAGTAATATGACTGCAGCTGTAAGAAGTATGCCTCAGGGCTTCGGGCTGGTGTGCATTGTCAGTTTGCCAGGCCGCTGTTTTGACATTAAACCCTCTGCAGTGCACAATCGTTGTTCCAGTTGTCCAACACAATTTGTGTCCCTTTCATCTGAAAATACACAAGGTTGGCCCCTAGTCAGACCAGAGTTTGCGACTAAATGTCTTGTTTTCCTTCACTGAATAGGTTGCGTGTGATTCATGTTTGTTTTGTTTAACATTTCCATACATATTTTTTTTAGTCTAAGTTTAATCTGTTGTTTTTTTTATTTTTTAATTTTTTTCAAATCAATAAACCAAAGATGAATCGCCTTCAGAGCAATTGATATAAGGTTTCTTCTGCTTCACTTGCTCCCACCTCAAATGAACCACAAATGCAACTAAAAACTCAAAATGACACCTGTGGTACCAGGGCAAGTGTTAATTTCCTCCTCAGTTTTATGTTTCACGATAGGAATATACAGTATCTGGTCCGTTTATGTGGAAAGTTCCAGGTCGGCCGCAGTGGATTGTGTTGTTTCTAAGCATTAATGAACCCAAGGTTGGTCTTCAGAAAACAGCGCTTTTTAAATAAAACGATAACCAATACTGTTACCTCAGGGTTTCAGCAATCATCTTTTCTCGGATAATAATTCCCCTCCTATTTCAAAACTGTAGTCATTTTAAAAGATTTTAAACCAAACGTCATTATACTAAATAATCCCATCTTGAATGTAAATTAAATGTGGATAATGAGCAAGAGAGTGTAGATTTACCTATTTCTAATATAAATTTTCCATCTGGTTGGGGATGAACAAATTCCTCATGTGCTCATCAGATGGGAAGGTGCAGTTATTATTATTAATAAACTCTACAAAATATAATTTATCACGTTGAATACCTAATATGCATCACTGCTTCCACTGTACAGTTTCATACGCTCAGTCTGAGGGTCACACTCTTTACTGAAGTCACAGTAGGTGTATTGCATTAGTCTGATTCACCTCCATCTTCAAAACAGTTTCTGAAAAGTGATTAAGTATATTCATAAAAGAGCGGCAAGAATAATACACATTCTGCTTCCATTTACGGTTTTGTCAATGGCTTGTCCTTGAGCTGCCATCAACTCTTTGTGTGCACTACTTTGAGCCTGGTTCACGTTGAATGCAGGTGTCACAGGACTGTTACATGAATGGATCACTTTAAAATCTAGTGCCGCAGCTGATACTCCCAGATCTGCAAAGGCTCAGTTCCTGTATGACACAGCCTGGGACTTCTTAAAACAGAAAAAAAGATGATTTATCAACCTTGCAAAAGCGTTCAAATAGCGCCACTATGCATTGTGCGCTGTTGAATAGAATGAATATGCAATATGGATGTTTATCTCATATTGCAGTCCTTCTGGTCATATTCAGATATCTTCGCCATATTTCTTTTAGACTCTTTTACTCATATTTTCATCTCCATTTACAGTAATTTAATTTTGCGATTTTCTTCTTCTCCTTCTACACAGCGAACTGTTTGCGCATGTTAATCCTCATTTAAATGAGGCTGTTGATTCTTTGTTGATCGCCTGCAAATCATGGAAACACAACAGGCACAAAATATTTGCTGGGCAATTTATTTAGTGGTCGCTATGTGGAATCGGCGTATATCGGGGCATCAGTGCTAATTTCTACTGGTAAATGGTGTGGTTTTATTAAACCTACCCAAGTTTAAGATAAAGTTCCACCAGGCATTTGCAATGTTGATTGGTGAATTCTCATTCTTTTCTTTTTTTCTTTTTATCATCTTCATCAACCCCTAGTAGACAACAGCAGCAGCATCAGCTCACGAGTCACAGTTCAGAGGGGCTGATGTCATACTATCCCCACCGCCTTCATGTGATGTTATATTTATAAAGAAGTTCCAGCTCTGGAACCTCCTCACAAAGCCTCTGCAACCACTAGACACAAAACTATAAATCAGCTGCTTTTTTGTCTCTTCTTGACCCAGTCCATCAAAGCTGAAGAAAACCACAAAAGGTTATTTTTGTTATGAGATATTTTGGCTACCAGAGCAGCAGTGTGTGGGGAGGAATGCGTTGCTTGAACTCCATTCTTGTCTATGTTATGAGTAATCTTTTATAGCAGCTTGCACGCACACCCACAATTGCAGGAGCACTTTTATTCACCGCGCAATTCTCTAAGTCATGCGTTGCTGCATGTATAACATCTCCGATATTGCACAAACAGTTTTTTTTTTCAGATCCAGTTGTGGAAAACATGTTGGAGAAGCTGTTTCTTCACTTTGTTCAAACCATGCTATATTGTCCTCCATCTTTGTTGAACATCAAATAGAACAGGCACAGGAGCTCATTGTCGAACCCAATCTGTCATGCCATTCAGAAGCTGAAGTTTTTGAAGTAAGGAGAAGAACACTGAAAATATGCCTCAAGCTTGCTCACTGCCGGCGCATTTGCGTTTCATCCCCACCTGCCTCAAAGCAAAGCACAGGCATCTCCAAAGCCTTCACTGTGGCAGCATCACAGTTGGAGTTGATGTGAGATGCATTTGTGATATACAGGTAGGCTCAGCATATGTGATATGCTAATTTATGCTGCATCCTTTATTAGATTGAGCTGTACTGTGTCTGAATTTATCAGAAAGCCAAATGTTGTGCATTAAAAATCATCATGCGCAGACTTGTTGTCGAACATGAAAACAGTGATGACAGAAATAAACCAAGAACCAGATGGTATGGTGTTTTGTTTTTTTCTTCATCTCTAATGCAGTAAATGCTGCAGTTTCCCCAAGGCTGCTGTTTTGTTTTTTGTTTTTTTCTACACACTTGTCCTGTTACAAAAAAAAAAAAAACACAAAACCGTCTGGCAAAAGGAAGAAAAACAGGAGCAAAACTGTGGTTTTGTGCTTTGTTCTACAGACAGAAGCTTAATGTGCTTGCCAAAAGAGCTTGATGCTGCAGTCCTGTTGGCTCTAGGCAAAAACACGGAGCTCAGTGAGGCTGGCCGTTTTTATCTGCAACTTTGGCGTGTCAGTTTAGAGAGTTCACAACCCTAAGTGTAAGGCTAAATAAGAATCACAAAGAATAGAGTCTGATTTGTGATAGCATCTACTTTCCCCCTCAAACATTAATTCTTATCCCAGAAGTTTTATCCCCTTGCATTTTTCCATCCAAACTGAATTATTCAGACTCGCATTCAGCCACTTTTTGACATTCTAGATTTATGTCGCAAGTGGGTTTTTTGGGCGAGGAATGCAGTTCGATATCCTCGGTCGGCAAGAAGATGAATCCAAATATCACTGTTTGCCTTCATTGCTGCTCCAGTATTGATTCTTTAATGCTGTAAACCTTGACTAATGTCCTCGCCCGACATGTTAGCAAGCGGTGGTCCTGTGCAGCTGCACAGCAGTTTATCTCCAAACATTTGCTATCGCTCTTTGTTGTTATTCCTGCTTCATTTTCGCACCACTTGGAACATCTAAGGACTTTTTCTCTCATCGTTTGTGGTGTAAGACCCGAGTAAAAGCCCTCTCCCTCGCTCTGCCTCCACTCCAGAGCCTGTCAAACTAGATAAGGCAAATTGCTGGTGTCTGTGCTGTAGTCGTGTCCTCCTGCCCCTCGTTTCTTCATTACAAGTGGATATGCCTTTCCTCAATCTGCAGCTTGTCTCTATCTCGGTAACATAGCCGATACTTATTGGACACAGCCAGGGTTCAGCAAGACAGTATCTCTGAGTAGAAGTACTGTGCAACTCACACGCACACACATTGCATTTTAAGCCCTGAGAGGTCTCCTGACTGCTTTTAGCCTCAATCAGGATCAGTGGGACCTTGGGTGGTATCTTGAAGAAAGATACAGTGCAAAGGAGAACAAAGAAGGACAGGGTGCAATTAAGACACACTCCCATTCGTCCCCTACCAATCTCTGTACTCGCCATGTGTCACCAAGGTGACATTGCTTAGGGCGCTCCAGTTTTTTATCACATACAGAGGCTCGGCCTTGCATTTGCACCATTAATCATCTCTGAAGCTGTGATGTCGACATGAAAGAATTTTTTATTTCCCTCTACATGATTCAAATTAGCCTTTTATCAAACAAATGATTACCTTCTGTAATGTCTCCGAGGAAGGAATCAATGTAGTTTGGGGCAGCGCAGTGAAGAATTATCATTTCTATGTACAGGCAGCAGCCAGAGTTTGTGAAGATGACATTTTGGCCCTTTTTCAAATATTCATGTAATGACTTCTCTTCTAGTTTTTTTATATATTCTCTGTTATATTTTATGCAAGAAAGTAGACTCTAGCCTTCTTCTATGTCTCGTTCACATTTCATATGTATATCTGTATCTCTCTCCCTCTCTCTCTATCTATCTATCTATCTATCTGTCTGTCTGTCTATCTATCTATCTATCTATCTATCTATCTGTCTATCTGTCTAT
>JBBDHI010000007.1:10554823-10564999 GCA_037177115.1 Craterocephalus stercusmuscarum
TCGACTCCGCGCCGCTCTGTGCGCGTCTGATAGGGAAAACTGCAGCTTCTGCACCTACAGCTCCTCTTTAAAGACTTAAAAAAAATATTGTGTACAAATATACAGTAAATGTTATGTGTGCACTATGGAAAAAAAACAAAACTTTTGTATAATGCTTTGTTTTATTTGGTAAGTTGTTTTATGCTTTTTTATATAAAAATAACTGGAAAGGATAGAAATGTAGTTTTGTCTTTTTATCCGATAAATAATCGATTAATCGAAGTAATAATCGACAGATTAATCATTTATCAAATTAGTTGTAAGTTGCAGCCCTACACACTTTACAACTATTGATGCAGCTAATTCTTTCCCTTTCATTTGACACAAACCTGAAGTCATAAGCACTATTACAAAGTTTTCGACATGCACATACAGTATATGTGTATCATCCTTGGTTGTCCCTTCTCGTCTCACGGCAAAGCAGATTAGACTATAAATGGAAAGAATACTTACCTGCAAACCACTCTGGGGTGCACATTTAATTGAGGGCTAATTATGAAATTGACCTCAGATCTGTCAAATAGCCTAGTTATACTTTAATAACTCAGGGCCCATAAAGCATGTTACATTTTTATGTTTTACCTAACTATTTCATCATGTTGTGTAGCTGTCCATGCATTTAAAAGTAAGATTCAATTAAATCATTTTACTGAATTATATTCTGATAAGCTACCAGGGCTTCTTATTATTATTATAACCCCACTTCCTGGTAGCATGGATTCTTGGTGATTGATCTTTTTTTTTCCCCTGGTGTTTCTCCCTGTCATGTTGCATTACTTCATGGATGATATCCACAATATAACTAAGGAAGCAAAACAGCCAGTTGCGATTATGACACGTCAATCATCCGAATAACTGAATTTGTTGCAAATATGTATAATTTCATTCCTATATAAAACTGATAGCTGATGAGATATGTCACTCACCCATATGACATATTTCTATTGTGCCTTAGCCTGTGTTGCAGACATCCGTCCACTTATCCTCTGGAAATAGAAAATGTCCAGGAAAGGAAATGTGACATTTTAATTACGAGAAAGTCGGTGGTCTCACTCAAGTATAAAAGAGCTGATAATTGAATGCATTGTGGCACAGAGAGCTCTCATACATATCAATGCTTTGTCATTTGATGTTCTTCTTTGTCACACAGCTATGACAGTGAAGGCCGGTTAATGAATGTGACGTTCCCCACCGGAATGGTGAATAACTTGTACACAGACATATACAGTGCTTTGACGGTGGATATTGAGAGCTCCTTGACAGAGGAGGAAATCAGCATCACAACGAATACCTCAACCATTCGTGCCTTCTACACTCTGGCTCAGGGTAAGGCCTCGCCGCTCGTCTTCCTCACTAGAGCCCTTGTTATTTGTCATTGTTTCAGGGGTCGGCAGGGCAATGTTGAGTAAGCCTAAGTCGTGTATCATTACAACTCAGGGGGTCTGACAGACGACAGTGTAAATGATTACTCTCTGGGAGCGTGGGTTGGGGTGTCGGAGTCACAGAGGCGCATCAACCTTGTTACTAAGTGGTTTCCACTGTCTGCCATAGCCAGATGGTCCAGTTATTTCCTCACATCGTTCATGTTCTCTCCTTCATCTCAGAGTTGTCTAATTTCAAATATTAAATACTTTAAACCTAATTACATACAACCACCAGTTGTCCCAGGAGACTGCCGGCAATAATCATTTCTGTCTAATTACCTATTCTAATGTTTTAAGTTTCACCTTGTGTTCGTTATCAACAGACCAGTGTAGAAGTAGCTATCAAGTGGGCTTTGACAACTCGCTGAGGATTACCTATGCCAATGGGATGGACACCCACTACCAGACAGAGCCCCACATCTTGGCAGGAGCGGCCAACCCCACAGTCGCCCGCCGCAACATGAGCTTACCAGGAGAAAGCGGGCAGAACTTGGTTGAGTGGCGTTTCCGCAAAGAACAAGCCAGAGGGAAGGTGATTGTGTTTGGACGCAAGCTACGGGTATGTCCAGATTTCCTTTTTTTCATTTATTTATTTATTTTTTTTTGTCTTTCTTCTTTATTAAAAATCAATGCATAGATTCAGGAACATTTGTGAAAATCATAATTAATGAGCACATTTAACTAGTGCAAGGTCATTCTGTCCATACATATAAAAGCAACATCAAGATCCACGTATGCTGTTGCCTTCTCTAGGGTACTGTAACCCAGTGAGACGAAGTGAAAACTGTCAAAATATCTTTTTATGAAAAAATAAACTTGGAAAAGAATCATCCGGCTGAATACCAAAGCAACTTAAAACCACTCACTAATTAGTGTCATGGGTCACTTTTCCATCTGTCATGGCATCGCTAATGCTGAACAATATAGTCATGCTGTTCAGCAACCTTTTTGCCATCCAGATCATTTTCTACATGTATTACAGACACATTGCTGTGAAGTAAACATGTCCAGGTGCTAAACAAGCCAGTTCAGTCCTGCTGCCAGCTGAAAAGCTCTTGTTCAATATAGACATTTCTATTTTTCATCTTTATTGCTTTTTTATGTTTGTTCAGTTTTTATTTTATATAATTTTTTTTCTATTTTCCTGGTCTTCTTTTTATATCCTCTTTCAGTCCCCCCTGGTCAGGTCCAGCAATATTGTGTAAATTCAGTAATAAACAAGCAACAATTAATAAAAAGAAAAAAGAATTCAGATTATCAAGAGGAGCTTTGTACATCCTGTATAAAGCCAGACCATTATTCTGCTACAATGCTGGACAGTATAATGGAGGAAAATAAAGCAAATAACAGAAGAAAGAAAAAAATCTTGGATATCCAAAAAATGTTGATTTTAACTTTCTGCAACAAATTTGGAGACATAAGATCCGAACGATCCACTTGAACAAAGGGATGTTTGTTGAGTTCTGAGGTCTGCTTGGGTACAGAAGTGTGCTATACGGCTGCTAATGCTAAGTTGTCCTCCTCTCTTGCGATCCTGAATATAAATGTAAAGCTTTGATAAAAAGATGACGCGATGCAACCCAATAAGAACCACGGCGCAACTTTCATTTTAAATCTGTTACTGAATTAAAAATAGTCTCTTTTTTGTTTTTTAAACAATTATCACAACCACTATTAATACTTGTATCACTTCAAATAAAGTGCATTTAGTTTATTTACATCAAATGAGGCATCTTGTAGACTTGTCAAACGCAAAACATTTTTCATATGTCAACCCAAACCAAAATATCTGTTAAACATCCAGTCAAACGGTCCATAAACTACCATTTTCCCATGTCACCGCAATTCTAACCATGTGAAGATGTTTCTGGATTTCTAACCTTTAGTTTTTAATTCATCAGTCACAAGATTTACCCTGATTTAGAAGGTCATCAATATTCTAGTACTTTATATAAGCCCACCTCTTCTTACCTCGCCCTCCTAGCCTCTGATGCAGACTTATGATATATGGTACTTCATGAACTCAACTTGGATGGTTACTTTGCCTCACGGTAATTTTTGTCACCACTAAATTTAGGAGGTTTTGATTTAAGTGTACCTGAACATTTGCCAGAGTGTGCCTGAGTTTAATGAGCCTCATGAAGAGGGCGTTAATCTCAATGACAACCTTAGTGCAAATCTCTATGACTATAGTTTTAAGATCTGGACAAAGCAGTGACATTAAAATTAGGAATTTCTTCTTGAAGCTGCAGCATGACGTTCACTGTCAGATTTATTTATTTTTTTCATGTTTAAGAGGATGTTTTACCACTTAAAAAAAAAATAGCTGTAGTAATATTTTCTGCTCAAACCCAATGTTAAATCTTTCCTACAGGTAAACGGACGGAACATTCTCTCTGTTGATTACGATCGCACCCTGAGGACAGAGAAGATTTATGACGACCACAGGAAGTTCCTCTTAAAGATTATATATGACACTGCAGGCCACCCGGTCCTCTGGGTGCCGAGCAGTAAGCTGCTGCCAGTGAATGTAAGCCGCACAAGCAGCGGGCAAATCAGTGCCCTGCAGAGAGGTCCCACCACCGAGAGACTCGAGTATGATAGTCAAGGCCGCCTGATTTCCAGGGTGTTTGCAGATGGGAAGATATGGAGTTACACCTACCTTGAGCAGGTGAGAAAAATAGCAGATCCAGACAAAATAAAGTGTGAAATATATTGTGCGGCAGTGTAGTTCTCTATCACCACAATTATGATCTTAACACATACACCGCAGTAGCAGAAGTCACCCTGGGCTTAAGGCTTAGCTCAGACTTGCTGAGATGTATGGGGTAAACCGAGAAATCACTGCTAATTGCAAAATCATGAGCGTCATCAATATTCAAAATGGTTTAGATGTAAAAGCAAATTATCCCAATGTTAATGTAATGTCTGTCAGGGTTAATAAATGTCATATGACCTTAAAATAATACAAGCAGCAGTGTGGATGTGCCCGCGATCCTCCTACCTTGAGGAAGGCAGGCAGCTCTGCGTGACTCAGAAAGCATCACTTACTGTATTCGGTAAGTGTGTAATAGAATAGTTGAGTTTTTGCTTAACATCGTCCATGATCTCTCAGAGGGATGTGTATAAATAGAAAATAAAAAAAAAAGCTAAAGCCTCAGGAGACCAACATCACATACAGTATGTTTCCACCAGCCAAGTGACAGTATTGTTGAATAGGTACTTGTGAAACCTTGAGTTTTTACATTTCAAATACATAAACTGCATTTACTAGAAATAACATCTAATAATTTGTATCTGTCAGACAAAAAAAAATGTTATTTTTTATTTTTCTGAAGTGGTGTCAGAATGTAGGTCAAAAAGACATAGTCCACAAAATGTCATAAAGTCATTTCTAGATGTTTTAAAAGATTCTGAGATTTTAGCCCTTACTGTGTTATAAGCAATAAATAAGCATATTCAAACTACAAGTTAATAGGTTTGTCTTTATATCTTGGTCTGTATGATATAATGCTTTTATGTACTGTTCTGCACATAAAGTCAGCACTGAAATAAGTAGTGGGCATTTTAGAAGATCACACTAAAATGGGCACTTTTCAAACAGTCTGACTTCATTTTCAAAATGGAAAATATATTTTACTTCATACTTCCCTACTTGACCTACTTCAGAGCTAAGTCTCTTGCTTTATACCAGTTTTTATCATATATTGGATGTTTAAGTCCAAGGAGAACTGTTTTTTAAGGCATTTGCATACTACACACAAATTTAAAAACTCTCAGGTCAGAAGTTGTTGGATAACGCTTTGATCAGAAATCCGCTCCTGATGTGATGAAAAAGCAGCCTACTGATATGTTACTCCCTCCATCTCTTCAGCATAGCCATTCCTCAGTTGTTTTGCAGAGTGTTTTTTAAAGATTGCACAAGGATGTTCAGCAACAGAAACATGCAGAGATTTTCTCAGCCACTCCTGGCTGCATCCTGTCGTTGCGTGACCTGGTGAGGCCATGTCAACACTGACATAAGTAACACAAGGGGCTCAGGGAGCACAGGGATAGAAGCAACGGATGACTGGGCATGGCATTTTAACAGAAAGGGTGGTAAACCTTTGTGAGACAGACCGCACACTTAGCCGCATATTCTCTAAACGAATTAAACAGGTCTATCTGTGCACCAGGAGTTAGAAAGCAAACACTGCCAATGTCAAATACCCATGCAGTTATATATTTAAAAATAAACTTTAACAGGTCACATGTAGTTATTCTTGTGTGCAACAAAAATGCTAGCTGTGGTCTCAGGACAGCATTAGTCAACGTCTACATTTTTCATATATAATGTTTCTCTCCTTTTCTCAAAACAGGAAATGTCTACAATTTGCCTGTGTTCACCCTGCCTTGCATTGCACATATATTATTTAGACGTATTATGTAACTCTAGAAAATACTTTCTTTTTTTTTTTTTTTTGCTTTTTCCCTCTAGTCCATGGTTCTCCTGCTCCACAGTCAACGCCAGTATATATTTGAGTTTGACTCTCTGGACCGGCTTTCTGCTGTCACCATGCCGAGCGTCGCCCGCTACTCCATGCAGACCATCCGTTCAGTGGGTTACTATAGAAACCTTTATCATCCCCCAGAGAGCAACGCCTCAGTAGCTGTGGACTACAGCGAGGATGGCCTCCTGCTTAGAGTAGCTCACTTAGGCACAGGCCGTAGAGTCCTGTACAGATACCGCCGGCAAAATAAGCTGTCAGAGATCCTTTACGACAGCACGAGGGTCAGCTTCACCTACGATGAGACAGCAGGGGTCCTGAAGACGGTGAACCTACAGAATGAGGGTTTCATCTGCTCCATTCGTTATCGCCAAGTTGGTCCCCTGGTGGACCGGCAGATTTTCCGCTTCAGTGAGGATGGCATGGTCAATGCACGTTTCGATTACACCTACGACAGCAGCCTGCGTGTCACCAGCGTGCAAGGTGTCATCAACGAAACGCCGCTACCCATCGACCTGTATCAGTTTGACGACATCTCAGGAAAGATTGAGCAGTTTGGAAAGTTCGGCGTGATTTATTACGACATAAATCAGATCATATCCACGGCTGTCATGACATACACGAAGCACTTTGATGCACATGGACGCATCAAGGAGATTCAGTACGAGATATTTCGCTCACTTATGTACTGGATCACCTTCCAGTATGACGATGTGGGTAGAGTCATCAAGAGGGAAATCAAAATCGGCCCATTTGCCAACACCACCAGATACAGCTATGAGTATGATGTAGATGGCCAGCTCCAGACTGTGTACCTGAATGACAAAGTTATGTGGCGCTACACATATGACCTTAATGGAAATCTGCACTTGCTGAATGCCGGAAACAGTGCCAGACTCCTGCCTCTGCGATACGACTTGAGAGACCGCATCACTCGTCTTGGAGATATCCAGTATAGAATGGATGAAGACGGCTTCCTCCGTCAGAGGGGGGCGGAAATCTTTGAGTACAACTCCAAAGGTCTCTTGGTGCGAGTCTACAGCAAGAGTAGTGGCTGGACCATTCAGTACCGCTATGATGGACTTGGCCGCAGAGTATCCACCAAGACCAGCCTGGGCCAACACCTGCAGTACTTCTACGCGGACCTGAGCTACCCAGCAAGGATAACTCATGTATACAACCACTCCAGCTCAGAGATCACCTCATTCTACTATGACCTCCAAGGCCATCTGTTTGCCATGGAAATCAGCAGTGGAGAGGAGTTCTACATCGCTTGTGATAACACTGGCACGCCTCTCGCTGTCTTCACCAGCAATGGCCTTCTGGTCAAACAGCTTCAGTACACTGCGTACGGTGAGATCTACTTCGACTCTAACCCGGACTTTCAGCTTGTGCTCGGGTTCCATGGTGGGCTGTATGACCCCCTCACCAAACTGCTGCACTTCGGGGAGCAGGATTATGACATCATGTCCGGCAGATGGACTCTTCCAGATATCTCTGCTTGGAAAAATGTTGGCAAAGAACCAGCCCCGTTTAACCTGTACATGTTCAGAAATAACAACCCCATCAGCAAAGTCCATGAAGTGAAAGAATATGTTGCAGGTGAGACATGTTTTATTTGACAGCGGGTAGATGGAGTAGCTACAGTACAACCATTATTAATGATCACTTTATGTAAGGCTCAGAAAATACTGAAAATAGCCACAGGAATCAGCACTGATAATATGACCCAGCTTTGTTTTGACAATATTCAGTTGGCCATCAATAAATAAATTAACTAATATAATGATCTCATTGTCAAAGTTTGGGGTATTAGTATGTGAGTACAATAAAAAAAATATCTTCAATCTTTTATCAGATTATTCCTGAATAAATATTCAATCACTTATCAGTTGATTATCTATCTATGCTGGAAATAATTTAGCTAAATCAGGAAAAATGTTGAGGTACAAAGCAGGTCAAGGTATAGGTTTGGTCATTCTTTTTCATTAATTTTAGTTCTTTTTTTATCTCCAGACGTGAACAGCTGGCTTGTAACCTTTGGTTTTCATCTGCACAACACCATTCCTGGGTTTCCGGTCCCAAAGTTTGACTTGAGCATGCCGTCCTACGAACTGAGGAAGAGTCAGCTCTGGGACGATCTGCCGGTAGGTATAATAAATACCTCTGATACAAGATGAACAAAAGAAAATAACAATAACTCACTAAATAACAAACTACAAAGTGAAAGAGATAACCTTAAGTCAGTGTTGACAGCCTGGCTTCCCAACAAAGGTTTTTACTTTTCTTTTCCTACAACTAAAGTATTTTAAAAAGGCCATTTCTTAATTGGACTGAAATGTGCTTCAGAGAAGATCAATTTTAATTGGTCCCTATTTGCTTTGTATTAATGAACAAAATGCAAGAGTGTGCTTTTCTCTGCCTTGCTTTAGTTACCAGCTGAACACATTTTAAAGCTCTCTCATTTCAAATGTGATATTCTGGTTTAGCAACTCTAAAATCCATGTTTTCATGCTATTAATGTGCCTTTGGTCTCAGGTTTGACCAAAAAAAAAATCTGTCATGGGGGATTTATCTACTTTTGGCTTGAGAACACAGCTTGAAAACACCATTATCTTCAATGGGGATGAATAACTCTCTGAAGCAGGGCAGTAGCTGGTTCTAAATGGCCTGGAGAATCAGGTTCTGCCATGTTCAGATGTTAACGTTTCACTGCACTTTTCCTACAGTCTATCTCTGGGGTCCAGCAGGAAGTAACCAGACAAGCGCATTCCCTCTTGTCATTCGAGCGACTGCCAGAGGTCCATCTCAGTCGAGGTCGAAGAGGTGAAAAGTCTTGGCTGTGGTTCTCAGCTGCAATGTCTCCCATCGGAAGAGCTGTTATGTTCGCCATCTACAAGGGCAGTGTCCACACTCACACACTCAACGTGGCAAGTGAAGACTGTATCAAGGTTGCGACAATTCTCAACAATGCCTTCTACTTGGAAGACCTCCATTTCACTATAGAAGGCAGGGACACGCACTACTTTGTGAAGCCGGGCCTTCCAGATGCTGACCTTGCCGCGCTGCACCTCACCAGCGGGCACAAGACTCTGGAGAACGGTATCAACGTGACGGTCTCGCAGTCCACCACAGTCATGGATAGTCGAACTCGCCGTTTCGCAGATGTGGAGATCCGCGCCGGTGCTCTCGCTTTCCACATCCGCTACGGATCCACGGTGGACGAGGAGAAGGCACGGGTTGTTGAGCTGGCACGTCAGCGGGCCCTGGCCGGGGCGTGGGCCCGAGAGCAGCAGAGAGTGCGGGACGGCGAGGAAGGGGTTCGGCCCTGGACAGAGGGGGAGAAGAGGCAGCTACTGAGTAGTGGAAAAGTTTTGGGCTACGATGGCTACTATGTGCTGTCCATCGAGCAGTATCCAGAATTAGCAGACAGCTCAAATAACATTCACTTTCTCCGGCAAAGTGAAATTGGGAAAAGGTAACAATATGAGGTGCATCTTGTGCCAAATAAAAGATATAAAATGGACGAAATGAAAAGCAACTGTGTTCCGTAGGTTGCTGATATGTACATTGAGTGTTGTGTTTTTGTACAAAATGAGGAAAGAAAGAAAAAAGAAGAGAAATTGTGGGGGGCGGGGAGGGGTCGAAGCAATGCTGTGCATTGTGACTCAAAGACTACAGATTAATTGTACAATTACACTATGCCTTAACATGGCAATTACAGGTCAGTTCCTCTGTAGCACAAGCCTTCTGGACTCTGAACTCTGACACAGAGGAACAGTGATGTCTTTGAGGAAACAGTGAGATTATTTCGGTGTTTTATGTTTTTTTTTGTTTTGCTTTTTTTTTTTTCTCTCTCTCTTTTCCATCAAAGAGTTTGGCTCGACGAGTGTCATGTGATCAGAGGGAATGTTTACATTCTGCATAACCGCACTTCTCTGGAAGTACCAGGCTCATGGGTTCATAGTCCTAGAGTGAGCAGAGTTCTTGAGCAAATATTTGTTTTTAAAATCAGAGACTTCTGATGTTTGAAATATCCTCACCAAACGACCACTATGTATACCAGATTCAGCACTGTAAACATCAAAACGTCTTATTCTCTTTGAGATGCTTTTAAATGGGAGAAAAGAAGCTGTTTAAACACCAATACTCATTGTGTGTGTGTGTGTGTGTGTGTGTGTGTGTGTGTGTGTGTGTGTGTGTGTGTGTGTGTGTGTGTGTGTGTG
>JBBDHI010000007.1:10606560-10621010 GCA_037177115.1 Craterocephalus stercusmuscarum
ACTCTTAATGACTTGAATATCATAGTCTCTCATTTCGAAGTCTTTTTCCAGAATTAAGCCTGTTGTAAGATGGAAATCCTAAAATCACCAAAGGTGGAAAACGAACATGCCTCTACAATGTCTGTTTACACATACAGACTGTTTGTTGAAGACTCCAATGGCACTTCGTTGGTGATTGTGTAATTGAATCTGTGTGCCTAATAAGATTAGGAGAATCCTATTTTGAAATCAGATGCCCCCCATTCCCTCCCTTATTTAGGGACAGGCTGAGTTAATGCGGTAAAGCAACAGCTTCTGGAGGAGTAGGGAGGGAAGGGGGTTGTTCATGGGTGTAACCATTCTGCCTTGGAGCCAGGGGGTGTTTACAGCAAAGTGATGGTTGTCCCACAGTCATGGACACGGCTGTCTACATGACACAGCCAAAAGGTCTAAATCCTCCTCAGCCCAAACTCTGCCGCTGCTCTCACTATTTCAGTTCCACATGCTCTGCAAACCAGCCCTTTTTCTAAAGCATACCCCTTTGTTACACATGCGCTTTCCTGCCTACCATAGAGACCACCCTCTGCTCAAGCCTGTCCCCCCCCCCCCACACACACACACACACACAGACACACACCACCACTCCTCCTTCTCCAACAGGGACCAAGGAGGTTCTCAGCACTTGACACGGCAGCCCGCGATGGAGAGTACCACAAAGACTCAGTGATCCCTTGCATCGCCCGGACGCTTGACAGAAACGACAGCTGACAGCCAATCTCAGCGTCCAGTAGGTTCCCAGAGAGTGAGAGTGAGGGAAAAGTGAGACAAAAGAATCAAAGGGGAGGTGCTCGCTGGATTGTTGTTAAAATAAATAAGGTTTCTAACCTGCAAACCAAACAGGCTTTTTAAGAATAAACATACTAAGTAAAGCAAAAGCAGGATCAGCGCAATGGAAGAAGACATGGATGAGGGGCAGACCCAGAAAGGTAATTTTTTTCTTGATTTTTTTTTTTTTTTTTTTTCTTGAGTAAAATTGAAATGGTTGTTGTGTTGTTGTCAGCTGTGTCTGCATAAATGTGAGCCATTCCACCTCTGAATAAGAGAGCAGCTGTTTGCAGTAATTCCTTTGTCCATTGAGTTCAGCACTCCGGTGAAAAGTGGACGTCTGTGTGGGTTGTTTGGGTAGTCAGAGGGGTGGGAACCGCTCCAGCGGCAGCTAAACAGCCTTTGTTTGCTTGATGAGGCTTTCATGCTTGTCATGAAGACTGACATAGAAACGTGAAGAGAGCAAAAACTGATTCAGGTTTCTGTACTCATCATCATCCATGGGCTCCCGGTTTTTCTGCTGTTTTTATCCAACACCCAGACGATGCATCTTGGTGGCGTCGGTTTGCGGCGACTGGATTTCATGCAGGAGAGATTCTTGTCGAGTTCGTTTTAAAACGGGCTGTGTTTTCTTTGTGCAAGGTGCAATAGCTATTTATACTTCACGCCCCCCCCCCTCCTGCATGAATGATTCAGTGTGTGTTTGGGAAAGCAAGGGGCAGGGAGTGCTTTATGTCCAAGTGAACTGCAACATTATAAATAGTCATAAATATCTAGAATTTTCATAAACATGTCAGGAGTATATTGTTTTCATGTGACAAACCCTTTTGATTCTACCTCTGCTGTCTATCCTCAGGTTTACTTTACACGACAGCCATGACTTCATGTGTTTGGGTTTTCTTCCTTTCCTGCATCTTAGTAGCTCACACAGGGGCTGAAGCAGTTGCCATGGAAGAAACCGAGTGCAGTTGTATTCTCTGTTCACCCACTCCTGCTGATGACATTTTAGAAACACAGGAATAGTTCTGTGTCTAAGTGTGGGAGGGCAAAGGACTAAAACTGAGTGTAGAGGCATACCAACACACAGCAAGTTAAGGAAGGAAGCAACACACTGATTGCAAAACACTGTGACAGCTCGATGGAAACGTAGGAAAACTGCCTAGAAAATAAATGTTTTATTCTGTGGATTGCTTTGTGCAGTTGCAAACTTCACAGATCGGATACAGTATGAGACATACTACATAAAATCTGTTAGTATTGATCAGAAACACAATTGCCAACCCAAATGAAAGGTGTGTTTGAACCAGTCGTGCATGGCTTTCTGGACGCCACGCATACTGGATGCATTCTCATATGGCACAAAACCTGAGTTCACACATTGATTACCCCTTTCAGAGCACATTAATGATGTACCTGCATGAATCACTTCCCATGTGTCAAAACACGAAGCGCTAAAATCATTTTCTTCCAGTGACATTTCATATGCTTTGGTTTTTCACTTTTCATGCAACTGCATCTCACTGACACATTGTAGCAATATAAATGCAAAGGATTCGTCCAAAGATGACGATGAAGAAACTGTAAGACGTTTGTTCTGATTTTAGAAAAAAGAAAAGATAGTCTTACTGATTGATGACTCAGTACTGCAATACACAAGTTAGTGCATCTTATTTTCAAATGGTTGAATTGCCAGCTCCTCTTCTGTTGGAGTGACTTCTCCTAAGAAGCAAGATAAACACTGAAGCCATCGTTTCACATTTTCACCCATGTCACTTTCATTTCATGACCATCTTTCTATGAAATTCTGTGAAAATCTGTAATCGTTTGTAGAAATCAATGTTCACTTCCAGGCAGGAGCAGGGTCTAAGCTTCTGTATTTGTGATTATTCTTCAGTGCAAACGTCAACAAAGCATCACATCAGGGCCTGAGATGACATTCACGCAAACAGAGCGCACAGCAGACCTCTAAACGTGGCATTTCTCTGGTTATGAGCAGTTTAAACCACTTCAAAGTAAATATCACACAACATTTTTACAAAAGAAATATTCTTTAATGGTGTTAAAATGCTAAATGTTAAAAGATAATTCCTACACATATATCTTGAAAATAGACACTATATCATCCAAGCTGAAAATGATGATAAATAAGTAGGTACTTCCACCTCTGAGGGGCTGCAGGTGTCACTGAGTGCACTCACAGCACGCTAATATCCTTCTGTCCTCCTCTTCTGAGGCTGCAAATCTCAGATTATGAGTCAGATACACCAGGTGGGCACTGCTCACCTCAGCTGCTAGCCAAATGTAGAGGTGGACTCTAATGTGCACAAGTGGCCAAGCACAATAGGAGGGCAAAGCGACACCCTAAACAAGCAGGCGTCCACAGAGGTAAACAGGAGACTAAAATGATTCGTTTTTTTGCAGATAAATTCTGCAAATGAGCAGATGATGAGTGATTTTGTTGACTAATCAACCGAACTACATTCTGGATATCATTCACACCCAGTGTGCTAATTGCCGCTCAATGGAAAAACTGAGAAAGGCCCACCTGTTAGGGCTTCCTAAGCCAAGAATCTTCTCTGCAAGGCACAGCTTGTCCTTCTGTTTGATAGGTTTGATCAGGCTCCTAACTTGGCAAGTGGTCACAAGTGGAGCATCTCATTGATATTTTTATCAGTCTATAAGTGAGTTTCTTTAAAAAAAAAAAAAAAAGGAACAAATACAACAAGCACAACAAAATTCCAGGACATTGCTTAATGGTTCATTCAATTGTATGTAAATAAAATGTGTATGGGCAGTGGCCAGATGAGTGGTTTTCTGTTTTTGAAGGATGCTAATGAGCTATGTGATTTTATGACATCATGTCCGCAAACTTTCTTATCACTTTAAAAAGTTTGCCATTTAGTCTTAAAGAGTTGCTAAGACTAGCTGAGAGTTTGTGTCCAGTATTTAGATGCTGGCCCTCTGATCGTCTATGACCTTTCTGTTTCTGTGCGCCGTCCCTCTTTATCTCACTGTCCTGAATCCTGACCCAGAAGAAGTCAGGGGAGTTCCACCAATTGTTCCTCTGACATTTTTTGGAGCTTTTAGTGGAAACTTTTTACATTAAAGGGACTTCTTGTTATTCTTGAATGAATGACTTCATAAGTGATTAACAACATGTGTTCAAAATGTACTCATTCACCTCGAGGCATAATTATAAAATCCTTAACGTTAGCATAGTGATTTTACATGGTTACAGGTGTATGATGAGTGCTAATTTCTCATTGATCACATTAAACCTGTAGTTTGAATACTGTAGGTTAAGTTATTGATCAACATGTTATTCAGAAACTATTCAAGTAAAACTGAAAGAATTCAGCCCAGACCCCTTTCACATTCAATACTGAGAACAGGCCTAAATTGTAATCCATTGTTTGGGAGCTGTGACTTAAATCCCCACATTCTTTCGTGTTGGCGAACAAGACATTTAAGCTCATTTCATCAATGAAAAGAGATTTACTCGCACGGCTAAAAAGCAGAAACAAAAAGCACAATATTCCCTGCACCTTGTGTTGAGTTTTTTGACATTTGCCCTTCAGTTCCTGGAGCAAAGTTGGACAAAGGACACATCTCCCGCTTTGCAGTTCCACAGTCCAACTCAGACTTTTTCATCCGTCAGTGAGAAAAAGGCAGAAAATAAAGAAAGGAAATCAGTGGCTGAGCCTTTTGGATCTGGTCTGTAACGTCCTCTTTGCCCTGGGGGGTTATGTGTGTAAAGTGTCTCATTCACTATTGTCCCACTGAATTTGTTGACATACAGTAAGTGGGTCACGGCTCTGAAGTACCCAGTCTATTCTCAGATTTTGCGCTGTGGTTGACATGGCAACCATGCTGGTTGATTAAACATGCGCAGAAGAGATGGGGGAGATTGAAAAAAAAAAAAAAAAAAAACCTGGCTTGGTGTAGGGAGGGAGGCTACATTAAAAGGAACAAGGAAAGCATCGAGACGAGTATACGCCCATTACCCTCATACTGACACAGACTCACCATCCCCCAACTCACATCTCTGTCTCTTTTGCTCTGAATGGGCCCTCTGCCACCCCACCCCCCATACAGAACTCCTCTGGTAACAAGCGCTACTGATGACTGGCTCTATGTGCAAAAATCATCAGTAAGCATCTAACATAAAATGTGATCATTATTCACTTCAGTGTTTTCCCCTTAAACCTAATACTTAATGAATTTCTGCCTCTAATAGAACTGCACAGGAATTGATGGTTAATGATGGAATTTAAATTATTTTTCTTGGAATATCTGTATAAAATCATAAACAAAGTTGTTAAAAAAAGTGAATAACTACATTACAAATGTTTTTATTGACTTTTGGTTGACTGTGGTAGGTCTTATCTTTGTGTTTGTGGTGATATAAGTGTTTCCACTTTCAAATTCTACAACTATAATTAAGATGATTTTGCTAATTTGACTTGAGAGCTATGTCAAAAACACAACATGAAGCAGCCTTGTTATTCATAAAATGACATAACGACACTGCAAGTTGTGTTCTGCTTTTCATGAGTCATTTCATGCCAAGGAGTCTAGATGAATAAGATCCACGACTGACCTTTAACCCCAGACCCTAATCCTTTCGTATGTCCTTTATAGCTGTAAAATGACATGCTAAAAAACAGTTGCAGTGCACAGAATGTGCTTGACATGTCATGCGTCTTAAATGCCATTCTGTAATGTCACATTGGATTAAAAAAAATGACTGAAAGGCAAGAAAGTTTTTCCCTTTAGCTCCTTTTAGATTTACAGACTTAGGTGGCCTTGATGCCAAATATCAGAGCCGCAGTGGGACTGAGAAAAAATATGCTCTGTTTCATTAAAGCTCTCTTAAAAGAGACTCAATACTCCTAATGATAATTAAGTCAAATTCATCTCTCTCTCTTTCAGTAAATGTGTAAAGAATTTGACTTAGTTTAAAAGTTAAAGGCTTCTTTTTCTCAACTGGACAGCAAATGTCAGCCATTAAAAATGCTTAAATTACAGATTTACACTAATATACTTAAGTAAATAGAAAGTGCTCTGGTGTTTCTACAGCTCTGTTTTCCATCATTAGGACAGAGAAAAAACTTAAATCACTGGACTAATAAAAAAGCAACAATTCCCTCATTAATTAAACCCACCTGTCCTTTCCTCTCCTTCCTTTGATGGACATCATTTAGCACATAGCATTATTTAAGCATAACCTCACCCCTCATGTGACGGGGTCAGAGACAATCTGAGCATGTGTGTGTGTGTTCTTCTGCCTGTCGGATATGACACTGACAGATGGAGGAGAAGTGGGAGGTGGGAGGGGCCCCGGGAGGGGGTCATCCTTTCCCTTTGTATTAGCGAGACGCCTTCTGTTGATTGGGCCTGCAGTGTTTGGGGTCACGTAGGCTTCGCCCTCCCTAAACAAAAACAAACCAAAAAAAAAAAACATACACTTTTCTTTGCTGTGTGAGGATAGAATATTTAAATCCCACAGTTTACTGAAATCCCGATGCACTTTGTTTAAAAGTGAGGATAATCAATCCATGTTTTGGCAGATAATCAGTTGGACCTATGAAATGCATTTAGCTAATGCTAAATAGGAAGCAAATCCTTGCAATAATAAATGTGTGTTATCATCAAAAAGCTGTTGTATGAATTTCACTCTTTTAGAATATTTGTAACATAAAAATGTCCCCACAACAAGTTGCTTTCCCACTTCTGCCCCTGGTGCTTTCAAATCTCCTCATGACCAAGTTCACAGCTTGACTTTCTGTGAGTATGTCAAAAGAGAAGTAGTAGTAAAACTAGCTATATTAACTAAAGTACTTGCAGCTCCTGTAAGCATAGCATTTTGGTTTGCTTCTTATTGCTATAATTATTGCTGTAAGGGATGTTAAGCTAAGCAAAACGCATGAATAATGAACACCAGAGGCTTGTGTGCTGCTGTACCGTGCCACTTCTAAATAATGGATCAAACATCTCATATCTTTCAGAGTCAGTAAGCTCAACTGTTTGCTATTTTTCACCAGCCTCAACTTAAGCTCAATGAATTGTAAGAGAGGAGAAATGAGACATAAACCACAATTATGAATTCTTAAGCTTCTGTGAACACAGCTGAAAGGTTATCGTGAACTAGTTTCTTAAATGTAAAGTTGCAGATAAGACAAAGAACGGCTGCCAAAAAAGAGGATATGTTGTTAAGTTGACGTGCGCGCTCACCAGGATAGCCTCTTTTCCAGCCTGTGAAATCATCTTTAATTGAGTCCTTTCCTCTTTTTATTGAGCCTGAGGATTTCCACAAAATTGAGGGCAGGCCATCAATAAAACATAATTATTTTTTCTTCTTCTCACTAAAGCTCACATCAAGCCCTGTAAATTCTGTGCAACAGAACTGTTTCCATAGCAACAACACTCCCTTACAGTCGAGTCATATAGAACACATTATTTCATCTTAAGCCATAATAATATAAACTAGTAGCCGGTGCTATTTAGGTCAGTAAGAAACATTGATGAGAGCTGACTTGACAGAGCCTGAGGGAAAAAAAGATATATTGAGGGAAAAAAAAAAAAATGAAATAAGGAGCTGGTGCAGCTGGTGTAATCTGTGTGCAGAAATGTAAATAATGCAAAGGTAATAAAACACAGTTGAGTCCAGGACATAAATCATTTACATTACCACTCATTGACCATTAAGCACCAGCGCAAACATCCATAGCACCAAATCTCACCAGTGTGTAGGCTATATTAAAGATGGCTGAAGGAGTGCACAAGTTAGCTTCATAACTGCCCGCTAAATAACTGTTCTCCTCTTTGAAAGCAATAAACAGATCTAATTCACTGAGAATGTTACAGTAAATTACACTTTGATCCATCAGCACAGCATGAAAATTCATGAAATCCTTTAAATATTTTCTTGAATGTGCTGGTTAATACGTCAGATGAGCGGACAGTTGATTCTGACCCAAAGCACGGAGGGTAAATGCGACTGGCCTCTATCGCTCACGCTCATCTTGTCAGTAAACAGCCCCAAATCAATAAATCCTTTCACTGCCTGCTTCCTGAAAAGATAAAGCAACTCCAGATAATGAATCTGAGGGAAGAAGTGGCGACAGATCACTTTCCACCTTGAAGGATATAAAAAAAAAAGAAAAAAATGAGCTGGACAAGTGAGGTGTTAGTTGTTTTTTCTTTCTTTTGTTTTCCTTTTTTACAGAGCGTATTTTGAATGAATGAGTTGAGATTAAGCCACTGATCTGATTTTACAGTCATACCAGACATCAAAACACTGCACAGGGGTTTAGAATACTCTGAAAAGTTATCTAGAAGCAAATATTTGATATTATGTTCTGATGATAAGGAGAGGAAAAGGACATTCACATTGCACACCTGCCAGGAATGTGTGTGTGGCCGAAGCACCATCGTGTCGGATAGCGAGGTGCAGTGCAGCGTTTTTTTTTTCTGATCTATTACCCCGAAACCTGCAATCTAAGTTGAGACAAAAAAAGAAAAAACGTTTACACACACTCATAATCAAAATACGATGCAATCTGCAGAAAATCAATCTTTCAACAAAGCAAATAGATTTTAATAATTTCTAAGGTAACTGCCAAAAACATTTTATTTCATAGTCAAAATAAGCATGACTGCAGGCCTCTCTGATAAAAACTAAATAAGGAAAGAGTGGGTGGATGATCTAATGACAAGAGTGCCGCAAGAGGCAGTGACAGCCAAAATGATCTCAGTTTTGAAATATGTTAGTGTTTTTGTAAAACATTCATAGGTGACTCAAGTGTGAAAAGCTGTACAGGTGACTGGGAAAAAGCTCAGTCTAGTAAACTCCTCTGTGGGTAAAACTGTAAGAAAAATGAGGTAGGGATGCAGAAGAAATGGTCTAGCAGTGGACTGTATCAGTGAAGATGCAGATGATGGAGCCTGGGCGAATGTGGGAGCTGCACCAAACGTCTGGGTGCTCGGCTCAACCCGCCAGGCAGACCAGCTACTTGGTATTCAGCTCAGGTCTGGAAGAGAGTCAAAAGCAGAGAGTTGAGAGGGAGAGAGATATTGCTGTGACTCCTGCTTTGCATCACCAGACAATGAGGTATCTGCAAAGAAATGAGATTTTCTTTCTCATAACTGCTACACCTGGTAACAAAAACAGCGGCTTTTTCAGAACAAAGGCAGCACAGCACATGCAGACTAATCTAATCACTGATAACATTCACTGTGGAGCTAATCTTTAGGAATTCTCCGCTTTTATGAACATTTGCGTTTTTCACATGTATTTATTGACTTGGCCTTCAAATACAGTACATGTTTGGGAAGTAGCTCTCTATTTCAGTAAAGGTGTGTATATGAGGAGTTACCAGTGGATTCAGAACGGTCTGGTTTTGTGAAAAATCTGTCTGGGTGGTTAATATGCTGCAGTGCAGCGCAAGATCAGCGCTGCTCTGCTCCTCCACAGGAAATAAGCTCGATTTGTGCTGCTCTGAGAAAAATGACTGTCTCAGCGTCCCACAACACACGGTGAAGATTCACAAACAAAACAATTCATGTAGACATAGTCACATCCATGGTTATGTACAGACTCAGCTTCACTAGGAGCGATCTGAACAACAGGAAATTGAACTGAGCCGTCATTAGTCACCTTAAGGTCTCCCTGGGGGCAGGAGACTCGGCAAAAAAAGAAACAGGGTTAAAGGTTATAGGCAGTGTGTAAAGCTCAGGGTGAGCGCTCATGCTGAAGGAAATGTCAGCGTCATCTGCAGGGCTAAACAGCTGATTGTACAAATGATGCTTGAATGTGTCAAATGAAGAGAAAGTGTGATCCAGCTGGCTGTGCACACAAAGGGGGTTTTGAGTACTCTGACAATTGGTGCATACGCAAATCTGTTGCCCACAACTCAGGAGGATCTGTACTTAAATCCATCTAAAATTGTCATGTATTGCTCTACCATGCATACATGCAGACTCAGAGTAAATGCAAGCGGAGTGTGCAGCATGCTGTTGCGTTTGCCCACCGGCAATGTGTGGCTGAATAATTCAAAGTTGTGGAAAATAGCAAGAGTCTAGTCTCCCGGTGAAAGTTCCGCCTCCGTTTTCTTTTTCTCCTGCTGTGTGTTTTGACTAACTCGTTGACCTCTGTGTGTTTAGGGTGCCTTGAATGCTGCATCAAATGTCTGGGCGGGATCCCGTACCCTTCCCTCATAGCCACCATCTTGCTGTACGCGGGCGTGGCCCTGTTCTGTGGCTGTGGACATGAAGCCCTGTCCGGCACCGTCACCATCCTCCAGAACTACTTTGAGGTGGTGAGGAGCCCAGTGGACGCGCTGGATGTCTTCACCATGTGAGTGAGAAAGGTTCAGACTGGTTTATGTGCTGGTTTGTTGATGAAAGACAGATTACCAGTTATTTGAAAGGCAAGGCAAGGCAAGTTTATTTATATAGCGCTTTTCAGGTCAAAGACAATTCAAAGTGCTTTACATAGGGGAAAGGGCGAAATAACTCCCCCCCCAACCTTAACCCTAACCCTCCCAAACTTATTTGTTTTCAAAGTAACTAAACCATCTCTAAAGGATAAAAACCTTAGAATAGTTCGATGTTTGTCTTTATTTGTGGGTATCTTTGCATGTCGATTATGCAGGATCGATATCATCAAGTATGTGATCTACGGTATTGCGTCGGCTTTCTTCGTCTATGGCATCCTGCTGATGGTGGAAGGATTCTTCACCAGTGGAGCCATTAAAGACTTGTATGGAGACTTCAAGATCACCACATGCGGCCGCTGTGTCAGCGCCTGGGTGAGAGAGACCGCCATCTTATCCCACATTAAAAGGGAATGAAGCTCAGAATTAGGTCAGCTCATTTCTACTGGTCCACAGATACTTTATTATCCACTTTTCAAGAAATGGTGGCAATCACACAGTCTAAATGTCAAGTCCTTTCTGAGTTTCCCCTTCGTGGCTGAGTTGGCAAACGTTCTAGTTCTTACTACACAAATGTCTGCGGTGATTTAACAGTGCACAATACATTCGCAGAAGAAGAGGAAAGAATAGGTTTGTTGTATAACTGCCTAGATATATAAAATAAACTTATTCAGATCACACTACTTAACATCACAGTACTGTGATCAACTGTAGTACTTGCAATATGTGCTTTAGACAGTATTGAGAATTTTGTGAACAGGGGCGCATTGCTCTTTAGTTTTGCAATATAATGGTAATAATATTGTTCAGTGGACAGATAAGCTTGGGAATGCCTGATAATACATTGGATGATGTGTCCACAGCATGTATGAATGTATCCTTCTAAGATGCCCCAAAACAAGATAGCTCAGCTATTTTTCTCCTGCTGTAGAGCTACAACTGCAGACAGGAAATACTTGCCATACTTATTAGTCCTACATGACAAGTGATATTCAATTTTACGTTATTTGAATGAAACAGTTTCATCAATCTAATGATTCCTGATCAGCTGTCTGCTGCTTCGCTTTCAGTTCATCATGCTGACTTACATCTTCATGCTGGCTTGGCTTGGAGTGACAGCTTTTACCTCCATTCCAGTCTTTATCTATTTCAACATCTGGAATATTTGCCAGAATGCCACGGTGCAGGAAGGAGCCACACTCTGTCTGGACCCACGGCAGTATGGTGAGAATGGGTTTTCTCCACTTTTTTTTCTCCCGCTAGTTTCACTGCTGCTCAGATCTGAGTCGCTCATGAAGGCTGTCATGTATGTTGTAGCATTATGCAAAAGACTAATTCCTCCAAACTCCTCAAGGGAAATATATCTATGGGGAATCCTTTATCCAGGTTTTTATGTGTGTTTTAAGTCCAGCGTTTTCAAAAATAAAATCTTTTTAGAAGAATCCTCAAGTGAAAATGAAATTTATAAGCATTAGTGCCACTTTGTTGCAGTAGTGCATTGCTATAGATTGATCATTTTCGCCAACTCTGATAGGTGAAATTTAAGAAGCTAACTTTTTAGCAATCTGAAATTGCAGCTTTTCAATTTTTTTCAAGACTTAAAAATAACACTATCGTGCAGCAAAAATTTAAATCCATCATAAATGTTTGTGTGCATGGCTCATTGTTTTCAATTAGCACCACCTCTTTCAGCCCATTAGCCACCAACAGCCGCTGACACTGAGTCAGCAGCCTGCTCACGCTGCCACCATCACATAAAACTTTATTGCAATGTTGTACGTATGTAGTTATTTGCCTTCATTCTTTACTATGCTACTGTACATCTTTCCACCTTTGCATTTATTTTTTGAATAATGAATATACTTCATTACTTTAGGTATTGTTCCAATTCTTGAGGCGAAAACTGTATGCACTGGGTCCGAGAAATTCTACAGGATGTGCCAATCTAATGAGGTATGTTAAGAAAAAAAGAAAATCCGATTTGAATATCAAAAAAAATTTGCTAGTCTTTGTGGATTAAGGGAACTCATGATATGTAAAAGATTGTCATTGTCACAAATTTATCTAGATTATTACTACCTATATGTGATTTCACAACAGCTCTGGTGTGTCTGGTCAAATCCATAATGCTGTAAATGACCTGTTTGCTTGTCCCTTCACAGTGTGACAGCATTTTGTGTGTAGTTCCAGGAACATGTGCATTATTCAGTAAGATGGAAAATCATCTGAAATGAAAACCATCTACTTTTGATGACTTGAACCTGGAATAAATTACAAGCTGTTTATACAGCCTATGTACTAAAACTGAAACTTCACAGAAGCAAACTCATGCGAACACTTGAAGATTATAAAAGTACTTTTTTACACATACTGTAGGCACAGGAGGGACTATTCCTCCGCCCCAAACTAAATTCATTCTCAGTGTTTGCTCAAAGAGTGAAACCATTCTTGTCAGATAATAAATGATTCAAGTGCATCTGAAAGAGATATATAAACATTGAGTGGATGTCGATCATTAACACACATTTTATTCCCAGCTAGGATTCGGACTGGAAAGGATGTGTTGTTGCACTGCAGACTAACGTAATGTGATTTCCTTTCGACACAGCTGGACATGACGTTCCACTTGTTCATCTGCGCTCTGGCAGGCGCAGGAGCTGCTGTTATTGCTATGGTGAGACACCAACAGAACAACGAAAACATATTTTGAATACACTCCAAAGCATCAAACATCATGTTCTGTGGATGCAGATGCAACACGTGACGCCTGATACTGGCTCAAGCAGAGTCTCTTCATCTGATAAAGGACCATGCTCTGCTCAGATAAATGATACGTGGCCGAGGAGAAATCCTGTAGCTGGGAAGCCGGTGGCATTTCGCTGGGGCTGCGTCTGTTCGCCTGTGAGAGAATAGCTACGGAAAGGAGAGAAGGCATTTTGGCGCAGTGAAAGAAGACAGGGTCTGTCTCCCTCCCTCTTTCAGAGTCGGCGAGCATGTCATGCCGTCGTCATGGAAACAGGGAGAAGAAAGGCATAGAGATTGTTGCAAACATCACTTAGTGATTTGTGAGGAGCCATTTTCTAAGTAGCTGAAAGTGGATGCTTGTCAGAGATGATGGTGCAAATTGGAGAAGAAAAAGGAAAGCAGAGCCCGGCTCACTAACGAGCTGGTCAGAATAAAACGGAGGGAGGGAAAAACGAAAAATACTTGAGAGTAGAGCAGATTTATTAAAAGACAACATCAGAAATGAATGAATAAATGAAAATAAGCGAAGTAATGATCGTATTTGTAGTGTCTGAATTGGAGTGTCTGCATTTCAGACAGACAGCAGTGAGCCTATGAAACTCATTCCTGTTGAAAAGAGAAGCGGTGCTACAACCTCAGTCATTTAAGCACAATACATTCATTATAACCTCAGCTGCCATGGCAACACAAGCCCAGAGCTGCATAAGGCATTATGCTGCCATCTGGCGGACAACCGGATCCGTCCTTTTTACCTTCGAGGACCACCCCAGTTACACTTTACAATCCCAGAACTCACTTTATACCGAATCAATACTTACCCTTGAATCTGAGAAATCACTAACGGGGTCTGCAATTACATTTTTCTTCATTTTGTTTATGCATCTGGCTCACATTTCATCATTTTTCCTCACAGATTCACTACTTGATGGTGCTGTCTGCCAACTGGGCCTACGTGAAGGATGCCTGCCGGATGCAGAAGTACGAGGACATCAAATCCAAGGAGGAGCAGGAGCTTCACGACATCCACTCCACCCGCTCCAAGGAGCGCCTCAATGCCTACACATAAAGAGCAGCGTGAGGCCTGGCCCCTGCCACTCCGGCCTCTCTCCCTTTGTCTCTCCTCTTGCTTTCTATCTGTCTCTCTCTACCATCCCCTCCTGAGGGGGGGGCGGATGGCGCCTTGGGCCCTCGCCACTGCTGATGTTAATGGTGCGTCATATGACAGCGTGGTCTGGGGGGGGGGGTTAGGGTGCGTCACAAAGCTCCTCAGTCACAAGCAGCATTTTAAATGAAAAAAAAAGCCCCTTTACCTCTCTCATGGATGGTGTTATGATTCTCATTATGGCAGATGTATTACTCTTGAATACGAGTTGTTTAGTGCTGATAGTAGTTTTAGTGTATTTTGTAAAATTAGAGGTAGCAATAGTATTTCCGCTTTTTTTTTATTTCAAATAATTTGTGTAT
>JBBDHI010000007.1:10700261-10711562 GCA_037177115.1 Craterocephalus stercusmuscarum
TTCTGATGTGATTCTACAACTCTAATAATAATAATAATAATAATAATAATAATAATAATAATAATAATAATAATAATGCTACTAATAATAGTAATAATAATAATAATAATAAAGCCAAACTGATAATCAAAAAGAAAAAAATAAATATATATCAGAGAACTATTCAGATGTTAGTAAATATTATGTCATCACTCCAAACAAACAGGATACAGACATTCCAGTAATATGTGTTTTTCAAATTTATACATACAACGTTAATATTTATTTCACACAAGCGCTCATCAGAGGAAGAATAAACTGATGAACTATCCACATTGTCTGTTTATTACAGATATTGGAAAATGGATGCTAGAGAAAAAACACTGTTCCAGTATATTTTTGCATTATAGGAGAAAATGAATGTGCAACATCTGGCTTCAATAACAGCACAAACCAAAGAAATATTTTTACGAGGCGTAAACATTTTACACTTGAGTCAACATCAGAGTGACTTACAGTGACTCCTAAATGTGTGTTCTGCTGTCAACTGGTTGTGGTGAATTATTGACTGGTCTCTAGCCACAAGCTGCTGTTGCTGCAGGACGGTCACACACAGCAACAGGACCTGCAAGGAGTGGACAGAAAAATGTGTCTGAGCAAAAATCTCCAAGAGCAATTTAATAAAAGCACAATGACTTGTTCCCAGAAATGATTTCAGTCCAGTTAAAGCAAAGCCAGGCATTGTTTATTTGCAGGCTTGATTGATTTATATCACATCTAACTCTACGTGGAGTCCGCTTGACTGCCTGATCAGTCAGTAGACTGAGGAGTGCAACACAGTGGATGTGATTTATTTGCAAGGCTAAATGTGTAAATGTTCAAGATTAAACTGTCAGAAATAATTGTCTGTTATAGTCAATGATGGCAGCATCAGTCAGTTTTTCCACAGCTCTGATGAAGTGTGATGAAATGCAAACAGAAAATATATGGCCTATATATGAATCACTAATGTTTTATAATCTTTCCATTCTGCAGTTCAAGAAATGTCAATCATTTCCCTCAGCATTCTGCAGTGATACAATTTGAATGTTTTTTTATGCATATGTGGCTTGTGAATTTTCAGATCTTTAGTAGATTTTTTTTTTGTCCAGCGAAATATCTGTCTGGCATTTTTTTTTTCAAAACAGCTCCACTAAACTTGTGGAAGTCATGTCACATTCAGTAAATTGATGAAACATGACTTTTCCAGGGGAGACTTTCTGTAGAAATAGTGACTTTTCCTCCCAAATGCGTCATTGGCATCACTGTAAACATACCTGTTGTCTTACTTAAACTGATTAAATGAATTTGAAAATATTTATGCTAATCATTGATGCAACAAACTGGGTTGGGAAGGTTTAAAAGATTCCCACCCCCACCCCCCCATCCTCTGTTCCTCCAATCTGCAGCACTCAGCAGCTCTCCTCTGCTGGACCCTGCTTGCTATCAATACTTTCTACAAGGCTGGAAAGAAAAAAAACAAGCATTTTTCATTACTAAGACTCAGTAAAACATAAACAAAGTCATGTCAAAATACATTTTTTGTGTTAGAGAGGCCAGACTGTTAGCCGCAACTCTATGAAATTTTGGTTAGTAACTGAAAACAAACAAAAATGTTTAGGTTTGAAATGTCATTTAAGCGCTAAGAACCGTGTATTCTTATTTTATCTAAGCAAAGGGCAACAAAGCGAAAGATCCCAACAGACTGAACACACTCATCAAAAATGCCAAGCCAGTCTTCAGGAAGATGATGATGATGATGAAGGACTCTGGATGATGTGGTTAGGGACAGAAAGATGGCAAAACTGCTGCCAGTTATGGACAATGACGCACACCCCTGGACATGTTTTAAGAGCAACAATGGACTAATGTACCTTTTTGTCTGAAGGAACCGTACAGGAGGTTGTTTCTACAATAATTCAATTTCCCTCTGGGTATAAATCAAGTTTTCTGATTCAGATTCTGATATGATATAAACAATATCAATTAGATTTCTTTTATATAGTGTTTAGCTTTCCTAAAATGTTCATATTCATGCAAATATTTTCACACTGCACAATAAGGTGTGTGACATCTTGATATGTCGTTGATCAAGTTCCCTCCTAACCCTCCCTCAGCTTGAATAGTTTTTTTCTGAGTCATTCTTCCCTATAATATGGAAATGGTAAATCCACCGGTGGTTTGAGATTGTCATATCTGACATTCATTTGTAAAGAGTGGTAAAAATGTGGAAATCTATAACCACGATACATAGTTCCCACAGTACATGCTACATCTAAGAAGTGTCTAGTCAAAATAAAAAAAATGTCAATGTCTCAAAAACCTGTCATGTGAAAGGCATCATGGTCTTACAATGTCAAAATGTAAACAATATAAGGATGAAAGTTATCATTGCGGCAGAGCATTTGGGGGTTGATTTGTGGTTTATTTCTTTCATTTTTTTGGTTTGGTTTTTTAAGGTTAATCACCTTGTTAGACAACAGCATGTTATGCAACAAGTACTTAATAGGGGTGCAGTAATACAAAAAAATGTATGGTTTGGTTAGATTTTTTTTTCTATTAAAGAAAATACTTTTTAGTGCATTTTTACTTTGTTATTTTATTTAAACTAATTAACAAATATTTGTTTAAACTCAAACCTAGGTTTTTTTTAATTACATGTTGCTGGAATAACAAAAATGATCAAAATAAACTAATAGATCTCTTGGATCTGTGCTCCACGATGCACCTAGGCAGAGTAGTCGAGTGCAGATCCTCTGAGCTTCAACACTGATCGCATCGTCAGAGGACAAGTTCATGAAAAACTTGTATCGTTTGTTTTGTTCAATAGCGACCAAAGATTGGTACAGTACACACATATATTGAATGAGTCAATAAAATTACATGTTGCACTCCCAGTACTTAAACATTGACCAGATGTATATGAGCATTCAGAAGTGCATGGAAGTTCAACCTTAAAGGTTATAGTACATCTAAAGTGCATTCTGGCATCATATAAAATGCTGAATATTGCTAACTTTGTGAGTAGTGAATATTTTTACTGTACACACCCTTTTTTTTAACCCAAACTGAACCAACTACATAGATCTTTAACAAATCAAGTCAAATCAAACTTCATTTATAAAGCACCTTTCAGGCCTGGGCAACTCAAAGTGCTTTACATAAAAAAAAACAATGCATGAATAAAAGATAAAACAGCCTTCATAGAACAAATATAACAACAATATAAAAACACAAAATTAATTTCTTACATATACAAATGCCCACATACAGTCTGCTCAGACTTCAGCCATTGCACTGCAGAAATAAAAAGGATACTACAGCTATCCCCAAAACACAAGAGCTACATCTCAGACACTGCAGGCCCCAGTTAGCGTGCTACATGTTCATTACAGTGTGACGGTGTGGGTCCTGTCGCTATGCCTCTGACTGATCATGTGCCCTGGCCACCGGGGTATCCCTTTGGCTGACAGGTCATTGTGCATGGGTTTCACCCAGGAGGTTGTGGGATCAACCCCTGCCCAGGTTATCCTCCTTTGTCCTGCCACAACAGTATGAAGTCTGAACATATACTTTGTTTGCAGGAGAAATTAGAGTTTCTATATAAACATAATGGCAACACAATTCAGCTTCCAAAGTTGTGTCTGGAAAAAAGAAAAGCCTCATACGTCCAACAGAACAAAGTCCATGGGATTTTGATTTGTTTTCATGACCTGGACACGTTAGAATAGTGTCAAATACCAGAACATCTGCAAAAGGTTTGGTCCACACTGGATCATGGAACAAGGAAATCTACAACAAAATGACTGTAAAAGAAAAGGAACAAGGTGTCGCCAGGACCCAGGTAAAATCCAGAGCTCAGTCTGACTGAAACACGGTGGTGGACTTTCAAGGAGCTATACCTGATATTAAGTCAGGCTACTTTAGTTAGCGAAAATGGCTAATTATTAGCTTTGGCGTGATGCTCTTTCTCGGCCAATGGGGTTAAATTTCGTACCTTCCGGATCCCTCGGGGAACGCTCTTACCTGCTGATCAGAATCTGGAAGTTCCGGAAGTTAACCCCATTGGCCGAGAAAGAGCATCACGCTAAAGGTGAAAACTAGCTGCTTTCGCTAACAAAAATAACCTGAATTAACATCGGGTACAGCTCCTTTAGGTCTTCAGGTCTCTTATCTTCAACATCACACCCCAGCATTACAGACTGGGAGCTTCCTACCTTCAAGTTATTCCTGCTTAAATTGTTTCCATAAGCTGCATGAGAAGTATTTGATTTTTCATTCATAACTTCTGCATTTTGGTTTAGTTTCTGTTAAATTAATGATAGCATATTGCATCTGGGATTTTATTCACTTCATTTTAAGAATGGGTAAGGACCAGATGTATTGTTATTTATGAATCATCTCTGTTAAAACCAAATGAAAGAGTGTATGCTCTTTTTCACATAGTCATTTCATTTCATGGCAACGAAAGGTTGCAAACTTTCTATAACCTCACTTCCTTCTGTTCAGATAAGAGGCAGCCACTTTATCTTGACAGCTTAAATGCACAACAGGATTACTTCTCAATACATTTTAGTTAAATACTTTGCATTCCACACGAGTCTATGTGTATTCCAGTCCGTGTGGTGAGCGCTTATATTTATATTTGAAGTCAACTTACTGGATATAACATCCAATCACCAAACAGTGATTAGTGAAAGAGACTTCAATTTCAGTCAATCCCATGGATGTCCACATTTTCTGGAATATTTCCCCAGGCAGAAAGATTTCACACAGGTTTTACTTTAATATCACTGATGCTCGACCTTGAGCTTTGAAATTAAATTCATATTTAGCAAATTAATATTGGTGTATCTTATATGTACCTCTTGATCATACTGAGTCTGCCCTTAGCAAATAATGTAAAAATACACATAAAAGTTTTGTGCACGCTCCGGGTTTCAGTACTGTTTATATATTTAGTGTTTAAAATAAAAGTGTCTAGAAAACAATTCCAGATTTATTTGGAAAATTTTCCACAGTTTGCATTTTTTAAAAATCCCCAAATGTGCTGGTATTTAATCTTTGTTTTTAATGTTTCTTTTTGTGAAAAGAAAGCAATTACACAGTGTGCCCAGCAACAATTTCAGACAGGCTACTAAGTCTACTTAAACTAAGGTAGACACTATTATTTTCCGCAGGATTTTTTAATTCACGCTTGATGTGAGGATAGTACAACATGAAATGAACACACTCACAAAAAGAAAACTAAAACAAACAAATGTGCTCAGGTGTAATTTTCTAACTAAAGCTGGAGCCTGGGAAACTATTCAGTCAAGCCTCTCTTCAGACACTGACTCCGGGTGGCTGACAGCAGCAAACGGAGGTAAACTTCAATTAAGACGTTACAGTAGATGACAGGCCTAAAGAAAACAGTGCTGAGGGATGCCATCTGGGACAGACTGTGTAAACTGAAGGTGTCTCAACACGACGCCTGAGATAAGGCTAAAATGCAGCTTTAGACTTGTCAGGTTAAATGAAGAGGCATGACAATGACTTTGGTGTGCCAGTATACCCAGTATTTGTGAACGAGGTTTTTTGCACATCCCATAGATGTTTGGCTTTTTTAAAAAAAGGAATCACTTGTGATTGTTATCTGACGCAAATCTTGGATTTGCACTACAGTATATGGCCTGCATGCTGTGTCGTGCACTTTTATGGTGTTTTGTGAAACTTTGTGGTTAAATATGGTTAGCTTAATGCTAACACAGTGGCAACCAGAAGACAGGGTGGGCATGCTGCGGTAAACACACACAATAACATCCGACTGTACTGCAGAGAAGTAGAAGTGTTAAAGAAAAAAGTGCTTTTAAATGAGAGAACAAAATGACTCAGGATTCCTGACGGGTAAAGACAGGGTTCAGTGTTTTAATCCAGTCATGCCAGTTGAGCTCCATATTTTACCCCTCTCCTAAAACACTGCTGCTCACACTGTATATAGCAAAAAACTAAAGATGAAGTGCAGTGTTAAAGATTTCTCAAGCAATGCAATATGTGTTTCCTTTACAAAATGAATTTAAGTCTCTTCTGATGGATCCTTTTTTTTCTCCGTGCTCCATGAGAGCTGCACAACTGATCTTTGCAGCATGCTCAATGTGTAGAAATTGATTTTGAGAGAAAACATCTCCGATGTGTGTGTTTTTGTTTTCATCCTTCTTTAATAGAACTTCAGAGGGCAGGAAGTGTGTGCGTCATGAAATTCACCCTGGTTATCTGCTTTCACACGCTCTGGCCCACCGCCTACCCTCATACTGCACCAAGCCCCCTCTGTCAGAGGGGCTAATGCACTACTTATACACACATTCATGCTCACAGAAAAGACGCAGAAATGGTTTATTGTAATGCTCAACAAACATGTGGTGGACCCCCCCTGACCGAGAGCAGATTTGATCTTCCTTGTATCTAATCTAACATATGCAGATGTAAGTTAAGTGCTCTCATTTTGCAGCAGTTATAAAGTGTTGTACTGAGTCAGGAGTAAAATCTGTTATTTTGCATAGGCCGCTCAAAAGAAGCCAGCTTTGTTATTTTTTTGATTTCAGCTGAGATGGATGATAGTGCATCTCGAGGAGCACTCTTTAGGCCTTAGGTGAGGGTGAGAATGTGTGAGGTCACACCATGTGACCTTTAGCTGAAGCTGCTGGGCCATCATTGGTTCAGAGCCAAGCACTCAACCAGCCACCTCCCCCAGACACACAGCAGCCTTCTCTGCTGCTGGACGGTGTGGGCAAAGTGCCGAAACAACTCCCATATTGGCACAATCTCTTTCTCCGTGCCTGCTTTACTATAGACAACACCCACAGAAGCCTGCAAGCATGTATCTGCACTAATTGTGTGGACGCAAATTAGTGTTTCTTTTAGGAGAGATCTATCTTATCTCATAGACAAATTTGGCCTTAACCAGCTGGATACTGCTGTGTATTGTGGAGGGCTGCTGTGATTTAATTCGGCTCTGTTGCTCCATTGCCTTCTTCAAAAAATAAACTATTGATCAGAGCCACCCTGCATGTCTAAAACATCCGGAATCTGTGTTCATTATCTTAACCCATATCCCACAACTCTAACATTTCCTGCTTATTGGAGCACCCCACTGAGAGAGCAAAATACAAAAAAAAGCCATTTACCAGAGCTAAATGGTTGAAATAAATAGAGAAATCCTTTTTAACATTAAAGATTAATTATATCAAACGAATACCATGCATTCAAAGCATAATTACTGGAAATGGGTGTGAAATTGCCCCTGTCAAGTTTCCTCAAATCAAATTCAGCTAAAAATATTCCCAAGTGAAAAACAACACCAAGAAACTTCTGTAAAAAGTAATTAGAAAACATTTTTCCTGCATCACTAATAAACCAGACTGCGTCTCATTCTAATTCGCCGCCGCATGAATATTGAAATTAATTATTTAGAGTCTGGAGGTGTAACGATACATGTTTGGATATTTGCACTTGTTGGGTTTTAATTTGAATTCCCAGGGGAGTGGAGGTGATTTCCACTCACCATGTATCCCATCTTCCCTTCATATTATTTTCTTCTTCTTTTTTTTTCTTTTAAATTCTGGAGGCGGAACAAATCTCACATCAAGATGTACTGGTGTGTTTTACGTGCAAAAACGAGGCCGAAGTGGGGGAAATTTGCTTTAAACTAAGACTGAAAATGGCATCTTTGTTGGAGCATCACCTACATGCTAATGAATTATACATTGCATTTTGTTATGGTTTTATTTTTAGCTGTAGTTATAGGCGCAAAATATACCATTTTGGTGTTAAAATTGATCAAATTTAGATGATAAAATTTGAACAGTTTTGATTGCCAGGGCACAAACAAAAAGTCTCGTATTGTTACTTAAATACAATAAGACAACTAGTCCAAATGATGTCAGAATGTGGGTATTTAGATCCTGCATTTTCAAGACAAGTTTATAATAATTAGGCATAAGCTGGTTCTTACCTTGCGCACAGGTTTGAAGCAAGAGGGAGGAAAAAGTGGACAATCCTGAGCGCCGTTTCAGACAAATGAACAAGCTCCCACTGAAGCCTCCTCTCTTCAGGTCACCCACTGTTCACATGTTGATTGTGTGGATGTGTATTGAGGATGCAGACTTGTGTATTCGCTTAAGCTTATCCCCCTGCCAACTGATTATTGCTCCGCTTTCCGAACTCCACCAAAAAGGTGACATTGCGCAGCTTATTAAGAGGAAAACCTAACGAGGGAAGGGTGAAGAGCTGAGGCTGCTTGTTGCATTGTTTTTGTGTTTGGTAATGAGCAGTTTTGTAAAAACAGAACTTGGGACTAATTGTGATTTATTTCTTCCCATAAACCAAGAGACGACCTATAGCCGTTAGGAACAGAACATCAACTTCCTAAAAAAAAATAAAGTAAATAATAAAATAAACTTTTAGCCTAATCTTTAAACTGAATATTCAGAGATTGTGTCTTTACAGCTTCAAATCACAGAGCTATTTTAATGTATAAACACACATAAATCTAGTAGCAAATGCTACATTATAAAACTTATCAGTCCAGACTCGGACTCCTTTTATTTATCTGCGCGTTCCTGCAGGAGGTGTCGCGGCGTTCCCTCCCCGGTGTCTCCACTCCGCCTGCAGCCGTGAGGCTGTATTCATCCCCCCGCCTCCTCCATTCCACCGCCGCCTAGTTCCTTCTTACACCTCTGCATAACTCTGCTTTGTTTGCTCAAGCTTGCGAATCACGGTTTGTTTTTGCTTGGTCGCGTTGGCGCGCTCTAAAAAGCGTGCAATGCTACAAAAGAAACAATGGAAAAGCAAACATGCACGTAGGAGTCAGGTGGGTTGCTGGATTAAACAAACAAAAAAAAGGCTAATCTAGATTTATTGGAACGAAAGATTTAACTCCATATCCTCACGATGTGTACATAAAAGTTAAAGAAAAGACGGCTCACTTGCTGCACATTATAGATCATGTTGAATATATCTTTAAAAGGGAACACATGTCTAATATTTAAAGCTGCGCATTGCTGGGAGTCTCATAATCCACATAAGAGAACTCTTCTGATCAAGCTCAGGGAGGTAGGGGTGGGGGGAAAACCCTAATGGAGTGTTGGCTTTGTTGTGTGGTCCAGCTCCTTTTTTGTTGTTGTTGATTCCTGTGTTATTTCAAGCTTTTCAAGCACCTCTGACCAGCCCGGGTCCTCGGCTGAGCGGGCAGACATGTATTCAGCAGTTAATCTGACGGAGCATCTCGGTGCTATGTGTATTGGAGCAGCCCATTGTTTTCCTCTATAGATTAGCCGCACAAGCGCCTCACATAATCGAAAGGCTATAGACAGACTGTCATTGCTTTGCACTCCACTAAAAGACTTCTTGCACAAAGATTCAATAAAAAAATCCCCCAGCAAAAATGTTTTTGAACAATATATTTACTTCCATTAAATAAAACACAATATTTTTTTGGATGTTGGGGAAAAAACATAATTCCGTACCAAATAGCACACACATAGCAAAAAAACAAAACAAACAAAAAAAAACAAAACAAAACAAAAAACGAAACAAATAATTTGTCGCAGGAACATTTTTGGATGCTTCTTTTTTTAGTTTTTAAATCCAGAATCGCTATTCTAAATCGATATTCACACAGACATTAATAATAAATTTATAATATGTTAGAAACACACAACTGGTGCGTTTTAGTATGTACATTCCCTTTTTGTTTGCAAGCAAAACATGATTCCTTTTCAGGGATTTTTTTTTCTTTTTTTCCCACATGCGTTGATAAATTGAACCTGGTGAGGACTGGAGGGTTATAGCGCATTCGCCTCGACAAACAGGTGATGATAATTCAAATATATATATACAACCTTTTCAGTCATCAGTTAACGTCCAGAATCCACCAGAAAAGTAAAGAAAACCCTCATGACCAGCTATGAAAAGTGAAAAATGGCCGTTTTGTTGAGGCGCATGTGTGAAGCTGGCCTGGGCTCATCAAAAGGAAATAAACCTAAAAACTCCCGTTTCAGTTTGACTCCGGTGTTGGAGATGAGCTTGTTTCAGTGGTTCAGTCTTCTAGTGCCCTTTTCTTTTGAGGAAAAAAAAACATGACAAAAGTAGTTGTAGTAGTCTCTCGTTCCTGTGGACGGCTGTTTGTGATTACCCACACACTGCAAAAAATGACCACCATAGCAAGCCATTTGGTTTCAAAATCAGCCTCAAATTCGCATTTCTTCTTCTAAAAAGAGAAAAAGAAAGATCGTATAACGACAGCATCTAACAGGATAACCTCACATGATTCTTGAAATAATCAGAAACTTTTCGTGGTACAACTGGCAGTGCCTTCAGGAGACAGAATAATAAATGTCCAACCAAATCGAGTAAATACCAGATGACCAAGAAACGTTAACACGTGTGAAAAAAGTGAAAGTGATCTTACTTTTCATCACGCATTTCACCGAAAAATATAACTTAAAGAGTCACTTCTAGCCTCTAATATCTTGCTAAGATGGTTATTTTTTGCAGTGCAGGTAGGTATTAGACTGGTCTGTCCACGGCGTATTGGCAAGCGCTCAGATTGGTGGCTGGATTCTGCACACTGGCGTATCCAAAACTCGAGTGCTGCTTGGCTTTCAGTCTCAGGCTGGCCAGGCTGGAGTTACAAGTGTCCCTGTACACGTAAGGAGGGGTCGGAGGCGCGTAGGGACACGCCGGCGTGGGCACCCCGGAGTTGAGAGACGGGTTACTGAGGTTGTTTAAGTTATTGAGGCTATTGAGGCTGGATCCTGGCACACCGGTGACGGCCGATGGCACCATGCTGGACGTCATGGAGGATATAGAGTTGGGCGGTGAGAACATGGTCTGCGAGGATAAAGGGTTGACATTCATTGAGTTGAAGAAGGGGAAGCTTTTTGTGGATAAAGAGGCGGACGTGAGGCCCTTGGCGGCCCAGTTGTTGTACGTGTAGCTCGGGTACATGTCGTCGTAGGGCTGCATGAGTCCATTGAACTGCGGGCCGAATCCATTCTTGCAAAGCTCGGCTTGCTGGTTTCTTTCCCGTTTCCTCCACTTGGCTCGTCGGTTCTTAAACCAAACCTGGGGGAAAGAAAAATAAGAGGACAAAAAGAGAAAAACGTTTAGAGATTTAGAGAAAGATCCCGCCTTTCTTTCTGTTGTTGTTTGACTGTTAGAAACAATTATCATTATTTAATACACTTCAAAGGCAGAACAAATTTTGTATTTGTCCTTAATGTAGCGGCAAAAAAAATGTAACGG
>JBBDHI010000007.1:10718221-10735931 GCA_037177115.1 Craterocephalus stercusmuscarum
CTGCATTCCAGACTAAACACCATATAATAATAATAATAATAATAATAATAATAATAATAATAATAATAATAATAATACAGAAAAAATATTTTAAAAAATATGAGCGTTTTAAAGATGGCCTATTTAATATTAATGTTGTTCATCTTCATGGACTTTTTTTTTTCCTTTGACCACCAACAGTTGAAGTGAAGCAGTGACTCCCATGGCATCAGGCCCAGTGCAGACAGAAAGCTGGCATTGCCTCACACTGGCTTTACTTCTGAAATTAACACAGTAGAGCATGAGACTGCAGCCTTTACCGGGAGATGATGCGACTAACCTCCCCCATATGTTCTTGCATTGATTAAGGCATGAGACCGATGAACGTCTCCTGTTATTCTATCAATCAATATTTTTTCCAACACATATCTTTACTTATATAAAGAAAAAGGAAAATGAGAGAAGGATGAACAACATATCTAAACTCACTTAACGAACTGCATTTGCAAGTTCATTAATTAGGAAATTACCTCAGCAATTATTTACATATTTGATTGAAATCTAATGACTTTTTTCTATTTTTAACTGAATGAGTTTTTGTTAAGAAAAACAGAGCAAAAATGCAAATGCGCTCTCACTTCTTTGATATTTGGTGGTTTTCACACACTTAATATCAGAACCTGTCTCCTTTGCTCTCTTCTTGTTTTTAAAAATTCCCACGCACTATATTATTGCTAACGACACATATCACTCGCCGACCTGTTTGCCAAACCTTGCCCTCACATCACTTCATGTTCCTTTATGTTCCAGCTGCGGCTTTGAAATTCACATCAGAAACCAAAGGAGCGCACGCAAAAGCACGAGGTGGAACAAATTCCTTCACTTGCATTAACTCACATCTCAGTTTTTTTTAGTGTCTGTACTTTCAGCTGCACTTACCACTTGTGGACACCGGTCGGGATCGATTTTCCCAGCCGTCGGCGTTTTATTGTAAAAGTTAAGAGATAAAATTCCACCGTCCAAACTCGGAGAGACCAGTTATTGTGTTTACAGTGAGAAAATGAAAAAACAGATGAATCAGGGAACCCCGAAGTCCAGGAAAGCCGTCAAGTCTAAGTTTCTGTCCGTAAATGTGAGCGTTGCATGGATGTGCTCCCACGCTTTAAATCCAAAAACACCAGAGAGACTCAGCGCTACCTTTAGGTTTGTTTCATTTATGCGCATAAATAACCATCTATTTACAGAGTGAGAAGAAATAGCGAAGGAGGCGCTTTCATCTGAGTCTCTCCTTGGTTCGTCCTCTTCTGTCTTCCCTTAACTTTTTTCCTCCCTTGAAAGACGCTCCAAGAGTGGCGCAATTTTTCCAGCTTTTGAGCTCAGAGAGGGACCCCGCGTGTGTGGAGCGCTCGCGCTTATAAAAGGGGTGTGTATGTGTTTGTGTACGCGCCTAGGTTGTGTAGCAGAGGGCAGCTCAGAGCCTCTCAACTTTCAGAAACAATCCAAGAGAAAAGAAGAAAAATTAGGGGGCATCTTCAAAAAGAAAGTATCGGGGGAGGGAAAAGGACTCTCGGCCCTCCCCTGTGCGTTTTTATTAAAAAGACGACATCATGAAAAACTCCATTTACCTACAGCAAAGCTGCTGTTTACAACAAACAATGAAGCTGATTATTATCTAAACTTAGCACCTGCTAAATAAACAACCAAATCTTAATCCAAGACCAGTTCATTTAGATTAAACGTATTTGAAGATACACACTGATTGGTATTTTATTTTATTTTCCTTTTCAATCATTCATTTGTAACTAACTTATAGTAAAAAAAAATATTTCAAAGAGAAGATGGCAGGGAGAAAAAACTAAATAATAATAATAATTCAGACCGATGCATTGGGCTCACTCAGCACCAGTAAGAGCGCTATTGTGTTGCGGATTTATTTGCAGATGAAGTGAACAGCTGGCTCGGATGCAAATGTTCTTTATAGATCCGTTTCGTTAGATACAGGCTGATTTTCCATTCGCATCTTAAGTAAGGCGAGCAGACCGGACGCAGGCCTGCTTTTCCCTGCGCCTAATCCGTCTTTTACATTTTTAGTCATACCCCCCATTAAACCAGTAATTAATGCGCACATCCACACGGGAATTTCCTGGCAAAAAAGAGGACGTTGAAGCAAAACGGGTGCGCATCGCGCAAACCCCCACATCCTGTCCAGCAATTGGACAAGCGTGCAGCAAAATGTTATAAAATCTAAAGAAGGGCGAAATGCAGTCGGGCCTAGTTATTTTCAAATGATTACATACATCTAAACGTATTATTTCAGTGCTAGATTGTGTTCCTTAAAGGCCCGTGTATTGTATTCCTTCCTTCTCACCTAAACACAGATTCAGATCTGGTGTAGCCTATTGGCCCAAATGTCAACTAATATGAGAGAAATAAAATGCATGGTCATTTTATTTCCCAAAACTTCATTCAAAATGTAGCCTTTCACATGAAATGCCATGAGTTGACTGCAAATAAAAATACATGCACAGCATACCAAATGGCAAGTAAACGAGCCTGAAAGCCATGCTGGAAACATCAGCCCTGCATCATGTAGATCTTCACATCACGCCCCGCCTGCACGGAGCGGAGGCTGTGCAGCGTCTGGAGAGGCATGATGCTTCGGCTTCATACTTCTCTTACCTTCTTATACAAAGAGAGAGAGAAAAAAATCAGTCAAGAGCCTCCTCTTTCTCACGCAGAAAGGTGCAGAGAAATGCCTGAAGTTCAGAGAAGGCTGGCGGGTATGAAATCTTTCGCCTCGAGGGCAAACCGGCGGCTTCTTTTCATTTCAAGCGCTTATCGATTTGCCGTTGTCATCTTTGGCGACGCAGAAGGACACTTGAAAGAATTTCTGATGGGGCTGTGATGTGAGAAACAGGGTGACCTGCTCCACTGATGCTCTCTCCTGATTCTTAACGAGCACATCAGCGCGCCGGTGTCAGTATAGTTGGACACTTCAACTTTTCTTCCTCCTGCATACTGGAGAGGATTTTGAAACACTCTTTCCGGCTTTTTCTGTGTATCAGCACAGCAATCCGAGCCTCCGCTTTGAAGAGGAGAGATGGGAGACTGCATGCCCACCCAGTCAACAATCATCACACACACTCTGAACTATGCTATTATATAAGTGTTGATACTTAAAATACATGAGAGAACATATTTTTTTTAAATATGCAACTTTTTTTTCCTTCTCATTCTTCTTTGTAATTTTTTGGTTTTTACCATTTTTCTTGGTATTGTTTTTGTTGGGTTTCTGTCAGCCATTGGCCTTTAATGCAGCTCTATTACTAATATAAGTTCAATATCTTATTAAATGTGCACATTTATCATTAAATGATGTGCGGTTTCTGCAGATTTGGACTCATGTCTCCATTAATAACACCAGTATTGAAACACTGTAATACTTACTGTAATTATGGGCCTTATCCTTTTATCTGTATCAGACATCTTTTCTCATCACTTCAAGTATTTTGAAATAATCCCTGTTTCTTCCTTTTGTATTCACTGATAAACACTAAAAGTTTCACAGTGTTTCATGGCTTTGGGAAGCTTGTCAAATATAAAGTGGTTCCAATATAAATGGCTTTCTCTTTGCTTGAGAAACCGTAGTATCTTTGCTTTTTTCTCCCCCTTTTCTACTGATTTAGCTTCAAACCACATGTGATTGTCGCCTAGCGTTCTGTCTGGCCGACACTGTGGCCATGTAATAAAATTCTAAGCTAAACTGGGGTTTCCAAAACCACAAATCTTTCTACAAATCAGTTTATGCTCTGCTAATATGTTAGAAATGAAGGAATGACCAGAAATGTAGCTTTCATTGAAGGCTGCGCTTAATTGAAAGGTGAGGTGGGAGAAAAAGTGGGAAGTCATTGAGGATGAATGGGGCAGAGATGGCGAAAGGGAGAAAAATAGAAAAAACAAGTGAGGAGACTTTCACTTCTCAGACAGAAGCGTCCTGTGTGCATTTCCATTTGTCAAGTATCACTCCAAGAACATTATTAGCGAAAAAGCTGCCTGTAAATTAACCAAATTAAAAGGGTGGATCTTTGATAGCTCTTGAGCTTGTTGAGCGGCTTTATGCCTGATCCGTACTATTCCAGCTCTGTCACAGTACCAAAGGGAGATGAGCTGCACCAATGCTAAGCACTCCAACTCAGCAACATGGCTTGTGGTTGAGAGTGTAATAGGCAAGGCCTGTAAATGACTTACATGCTACCCTCACTCCAACTGACATGCCCAGCTTACATGGTGTATATTTAAAAAGTACTCAGCCCTTCGTCTTTGTCTTCTTCTGTAATTATCCTATCCTCAGCTCCAATAGAAAATGCTTAGCTGATGTCATTGTGGTTTTGGCCCCTGACTGCTTTAATATCAATCCCATGCATGAGGCGGCTTCAAATGAGTTTGGATTACTTTGAATTAAACTCTGCTCCATTTTGTTTTTATGTGAACACACTGACGTCTGTCATTGTGGGTCAGTCAGACGAAGCAGTCTCCGTTTCTCTTGACTTTGGACATGGCTCCGGTCAAGCATGATTAAAAATGTCCCCGAGACTTGGACGGCATTCATTACGCTGAAAAGCTTGGACAGACATCCCGGCAGTGCTTTATGACAGCGGGTTGATCTCAGGGACAGGAGTTGTGGGTGCATGCATAAACACATGTGGCCTCAGCCTTAATCACAGGTGCGAGTGGGCCAATAAATTGCTCAAGCAGGTCTCTGATCAATTACAGGGAAAATCAATGGGAAGCTGCCACGAACCTGCCTGAGGGGAAATTGGCCGAGAATGAAATTGGTGTGATGAAATGACTATGATGCCTCCCACCCTGTCGATAACATGTAAAACAGTTTGGATACATGCTAACGCTCCCGTCAGCAGACTGGAGGTGGACACAGAGGTCACCACTGGGATGATGAGGCCTGGGCACTACAGGCAGCGCAAAGGCCTGCTGTTGCATTTTTGGAGGCCTGAACATGCTTCAAAACCTCCAACAGAGCTCATCAGAAAGACGTCAAAATGGGTCTTCAGTCTTCTACACATGAGTAATTCAAAGTCGTTAAATAGCTTGAGTTTTTTTTTTTTTTTTAATGTAGGCGACCATGGCGCATCCTTGACTTTCACGTTGCACCATGATATAGAAAGTTTTTATAGCTCCCACATGCAACCTGCACTAAATTAAACATGATATGCCAGTATTTTCTCACTGCCAAAGCCCTGCCTGCTGGCAATAATAAGTCCAATGTATTACACTCTGATTTACCCAGTACCCCCCCCCCCCCCCACAAACTCATTCATTTCCTCCTTTGTCAGAGTAGGATTATGCTTCTGTTTACGTAGTGTCATGATTCTAAGACATGATTTCAAACTCCTGTCTCCAAAGGTCTGCTGTTCTGCAGGTCTTAGATGTTTCCCTGCTTCAACACAGCTGACTGAAAAGCTTTGAGCTTGAAAACAAGCTGTTGGAGCCACTTTGAATCTGGTGTTGGAGCAGGAAAATAGCTAAGAGCTGCAGGACAGCAGAGCTTGAGGGCTGGAGTTAAGATGTCAATCTTTGAACATGAAACAGGAAGGTGCTGTTATTCACTAAAATGACCTGTGCACTGCTGATATTTCTCAGTGTTGGTAACAGTCCCGACCTGTACATATTTCCATACCCGCTGACAGTTAAGTGGTTATGGTGAGGCTACAGTACAGTCATCATGGGTGGGTAAGTAGCGTGAAACGCCATGCAAAACGTAAAAAATATGTTTGTTAATAACACACAGCATGTTTGGGTGTGCAATAATAATGCCTTGTTGTGAGAACAGACTTTTAAGAAGTCTTTCCAGGTTGAAATATTGGGCTTATGTGTGCAAATGTATCTATTTGGAAAAAATAGTTTTTGTTAAAAAAAGCAAAGAAATAAGCAAAAACTCAGTTCAAGATTAGTAGAGAGAAAAAGAAAGGGGTGGCTTCATACTTTTCTTCTTTGAATTTGATGGCAGCTGGCCAAGGAACAATTTTGCAACAGTGGGATTTAAAAAGGTTTTGTGGTTTTGAGGTTTGGTGATTCAGTCTACTACTTTGTCTGGGATTTATCTATTTCATCCGGTTCTCTATACATCACTAACCATTTTTTTTTAAGATGATGGGCATAATTAAAAAAAAAAATGTGGTATGTAATAACACACAGGACCCCACATTTCTATATTTTCAAACTTATTTTTTTAATTTAATTAAAATTAAAATTAATTTAATTTCAATTTAATTTAATTTTCTCAGGTTTGAATCCTGACTTAGCTAACCTCACTGTTAGCGGTTCTGTTGGTTTCCTGTTGATTAGAGCCACATGAAGTTGTCAACCATGCTTACAGTTTATAACATCGGTAATATATTGAACATTGAAACAAACAGAAAAACTGCAAGCTCTGCTGGCTTAAAACTAATTTTATAAATTTAAATATTAACAGAATGGTGAATTTAGATATGATTCATTGCAATAAGATGACAAATTAAAAGCTGATATATTTTTAATAATGACACAAAAATGTTCCCAAAGAGTTGTTCTGTTCATGTAAAATGAATATAATCAGAATAATGCGTATGATGCCAATAGCTGTCTAGGCTAATATTAAAGGGACTTAAGGCAACAATTGCGAGAACCTAAACATGCATTTCCAGTTTATTCAATAATAATGGGTTGTGAAGCATTAAAAAACCAATGTAACGAGGCCATCCGCGTATCTGTCTGTTGCATTGAACAGGCTGTGTGCTTCACAATGTGCTGCAGTTTTGAATTTCCCTCGCAGTCGTGGGGATGTGATGTAAATTGACGCTGTATGAGTGTTGCCGACAGCTCTGGAACAGGAAGAACATGGCCGCCGCGGACTTGGATTTAAACACTGAAGAGATATTTACAGATGCTTTTGCAGCCAGCAAACGACCTGCATCCACAAGCCCACCACGAAGAAAAAGAAAACTTTATCATGTGAGTCAAAAAAAAAAGGCCGGACAGTCTGTATAGTGTTTGTGCACGCTCCCATGCCCACTGCGCCTGTTGCGGCAGCACGGACTCCGATTTTGTAAAGTTGCCTTAAGTTCCTTTAAAGTTGAGTAAGCATTTTCATGTAACAGCAATCATCATGACAAGAGCAAAATGCTTAAAATCATTGCACAACCTCAACTTTACATGCTCCATGCTTTACTTAGAGATAGACCGTGCTGTTGCCATATTTTCTGAATGAACAAAGCAGAACAAACAGAAAAGGCATATTTACTGTAAGACAATATGATCCTTCCTTTATTAACAAAATGTCACACTGAATGAGGTGAAACATACCAGTTTCACCTGCAATGTGACAAGAGTATAGTTTTGATGAGGATATTAACATGAAATCATGAGAAATGACGTTTATCATTTTCAGAATGTGAGATCAGCCGAGTGGAGTCAGGTGGTCAAATCAAACTAACTGAAGCCAGTCTGATGAAAAGTGATAACATCCACTTTTCTAATTGGAGCTGTAATAAATGTAAGATGATCCCTGCCATCACAGGTTTTTATTAGCTTTAGGTCCAATTGACATCGATAAAAAAAACAATTGGTTGTATGCTGCTCTTAAAGAGGAGGCTGTAATCAGGGCACAGCTCAGTTTTTGTAAAATCTGTAATATCTCACACAGAGGCTCTAAAGAAGAGGAGGAAGTCTCAGGCAATAAGAGATTCATTTATCTTCTCTGCAAGACAGCTGGCAACTCCCTCCTAAAAGTTGATGTAATTCACTCCATCTAAAATTCTTAAATTACTCTAAATATCTCAAAGGGTCATTACGATCTGAAACAGTTGTCGCTTCTAGTATTCAATATGAGGCAATCATTTCATGATATCATTATCTTGGCATGCTGAGGGTTACGGATAGTTTTAGAAAATATGCTATACAAATAAACTCGCCTTGTGTTGCCTCTCAAATAGATGGCTTAAAACCTTGAGTAAATCATCGTTTTGTAATTGAGGAGCCTGTACATCTTGTGAGAATTCTGCTGTTTCAAAAAGACCATCGTGAAAGTGTTAATAGTTAAAAAGAAAATTGTTTGGAGACACAAAAAGCAAAAATGAGTCAAAGAAAAAAGGTGTGAAATAGCCGGAGTAAACAACGGGCAAATACAGATGACCTGTCATAACAGGAATCCAGGGAGCATCTCCAGGTGGTAAAAGACAAAAGCAATAAAGAAAGAGAGAAATAAATACGGAGAAAGCAGGAGGGAGGGGGGACACGGCTAATCTGAAATCAGGATGCTAGTCCCATGTCATGTGTTCTGATTAGTTCCAGTGTTTCATGCTCGTCTGTCCTTTTCACGGAGCCACATTGCCTGGCTGCACCTCACATGAGTGCACAATACCGCCGGGCGCACGCAGTCGCTCCGCTGTGACTGACCTTAAAGATGCCACAGGGTCAACATCCACTCATAATGTACATCTCAGACTCCCATTTCAAACATCATAGACTGGAACTGTGGCAGGTTTTAGAAATAGTATTGCAAGTGTTAATCTTTGGATGACCGTGTGGATGATTTTTCATATAGACCTCGACGGGTCTTTGGCCTTTTCCTTCAAGTCCGCACTTCAGATTCACTAATCCGTCGTGAGGAAACATCACAGAAAAGGTGATGGAGGGGGGTACATGTGCATGCTCATAACTCTTCATGGTGGATGTAAGATTTGTGTCTGAGTTAGTGTGTGAGTGTGTGTGCAGGGTTTTTTGTGGAAGTGGTAAGGAGGAGAAAGAGGAAGGGGGATCGAATGTGTGTGTGTGTGTGTGTGCGTGTGTGTGTGTGAACGACGAGGGTGGGGGTGTCTAATCCAGTCCCAGTGTGAAACTGTTGACATTTGTTCTTTTTTTCCCTTCATTATGTGACTGGGGCTGTTTTGCGCTGGATTAGCTACAAATCTCCCATGCAGCACATTCAGCATGCCACTAGTAGTTTAACTTCATTAATAATGGATGAAGAGATTGTAATCCAGGAGTAAGAGAGCATGCAAGAATAGCGTACAGAAGGAGAGAGGCAGACAGGGACAGAGGGCACCCCTTTACAAAATGAGGCTTTTTCCAAGACAGTCAGGGGATGCCAACAAATTTACAGATAGCTTCATTATAATATTGCATCAATACCTTTGTCTCGGGGTGTAATTTGCCAAAAACCTGCAAAGGTGGGGGGTGTTTGATCGGACGAGGAGGGAGGAATAAAAGCGAGGAGACTTCGGAAGTCTCTGTGGTGCATATGCTAGTATCAGTCATTGATTGTGTTTACTCAAGCTTCTCATTGCAGACTATTATAGAAGTCCGGGGGACACACCCTGACCCAACAGCAGGATAAGGGGGATTAAAGGTATACATATTCACAATTTCTGTCACCGCTCAGCTTTGATTTCTGCCAAAACAATGGAGATATGGCCTGAGAACAGTGAGGGAGAAAGCATGAGGTGGGAAATGATCAAATCTGGAAAAGAATAAAATAATGAAAAACAATGCTTAAAAAAAAGCATTAAATGTGATCCCAACTCAGAAAACAGTGCACAACACTGACCGCACCGCTACAAACAAACTGATAGAAATCAATAATAACTATTGTGTCCCTTTTTGCTTTATGACAGATCAAAGGTCATTAAAAATCTGACTTTTGGTTAAGAAGATAATTAACCTTACCACAGACCAAAGCTGCCGATCTGATACTGAAATGACTGCTTTGAAAACGTGACTGAAGTCAGGATAACATGACAGGAGACTAAAATAGATTAAAAAAAAAAACAACAAAACTTTATTTTGCATCTATATTTTCCATGTAAATTTGCTTCAACGGTCCAAGGGAAATGGTCCAATTAGCTTCCTAATCATTTTGTACAGACAGCAACTTTTTACATTTTAACCATGACAAGTTATCATCCATCCCATATTGAAACTGTTGTTAACCACGACTGGTCACATTCACAAACTGGTTGTGCTGGCAGCCTGTTTTCACCTCATTTGGGGAAGTTATCAAATGACAGATCCTTCAAAAAATTATGGAAAATAGAAAATTAGGGCAAAAATTAGCAAAGAAGCAGGCAAGGTATACAGACAGAAAAAAAACACTACATAAATACTTCCAGGGTTATAAGACAGTAGAGAGAGAGAGAGAGAGACCGGAGCAAACTCGGATAATAAAACAGTAAATACCGACTACAGCTGAATCTGAACTACCAGCACACCATCACACTGCAATATAACATCTTCTTTCTTTGTCCATGATCTAATTCTTTACCAAGTTTCATAAATAAAAAAATCAGCATGACAGTTTTTCAGTAATCTTCCCGACAAACAAATGACAATGATCACATATGACAATGACTTTCCATGTTGTCACTCAGCCAACCAGTGGCGTTTTATTATGCTCAATGCAGGCTCCTGCAAATACACAAATAAACATGGCAGGTTGTTAACTGGGATTTGGGTTTGATATTGTAGGCATGCGTCGAGAAACAACTCAGCAGTAACCAGTGTGCTGTGTTTGATCGTCAAACAGTAGCGTGTTGTTTTAATTGAACATCTTATTCCGGATTACAGATATCTTCAGTGCATCTTCAGACACCACTGTGTACCAGATGACCTGTAAAAAGGCGGAGAAATTAAATAAAATCCATCGAACATCTTGTAGGTGTTGTAATACATAATTACTCTCTCTTGAAGCATCAAAAGCTATTGTTTATTGCCATGATATCTTTATGTGATTGCTGGAAAGAGGGTTGTAAAGCCAAAGTCTGAGCATTTAGCCTCCATAACTAAAAACACCCTTGTTTTCTTCAACAAGTCTCCCATCATCTACTTTTTCCACGCACACACAAAAGCCGTGTAACATGGAAGAAACATATTTGCAGCTGCTGCCTCTTTAATGCGACAGATGGTGCCTCACTTTGGCACAGAGGTTGTAATAATAACCTGAATTGCTTCTGGAAACCACCTGTATGTGGACTTCCTGTCTCAGCTGAGCAGGAATCTTTGTTTGTTCTTGTCAGTGTGAAAGGAGCAGCTTCAGGGTCACTTCCTTTCTCATTTTAGTGTGGTATCCCCTTGTGGGGGAGATTTTGAAAAGAAAACAGTTAATCAAAGCTTTTGCCGACTCATATTTGAAGATCAAAGCCACACCGGCTAAACCTGGACACGATGGACTGTATTGATGACATGGAGGGGAAAAATAAAGCGTAAAACTACATTTGTAGGCTGGTATGCAGCTACTGGCCGGCTCGTTGGTTTACGGTTTGTTCAAGGGCACAGCAGCTGCTGTTTTTGTGGAGGTAGTGGTGACCAGCAGCGAGCAAGCGCACAGTCGTGATCCTCCTTGTGTAACCGTCATATCTTGTAATTAGCTGCAGGCTGCTCAAGGTACAGGGAATACTAGGCGGACAGCTTGATGTGTGAGGTGCCACATTGCTGCAAATAAATGCTTAATGGACTGAGCTTAGGTGATGTCATAGTTCATTGTAATGGCAGTTGCCAGTCTCATAAATAATACTTAAGATTGTTTCCAAGTACGTCCTTTGACTGACAGTGCCAGTTTGCTCCACGCTGACGCTGCCGACCTCTGGCATGCTGCAAATGTCACAGAACAGTTTCCATTGTAATCAACCAATGGGACAGAGGCACACAATGCAAGGGATGACTTCCACTGAATTTTCCGGCATGAAAGAGGCTCTTACTAATGGTTCCAAATTAGAGCAGCCGCAGTTTGTCATTGAGAAAAAAAAGGCAGATTGATGGGATTCTCTCACGGAAACAAACAGCACCTCATTCAGTCAAGACCACAGATTCACAGATACTTAAATACATCAAGTAGATGTTGAAAGAGCAAAGAGAAAAGTGTGAACGTGTCTCAAACTCTAACGGATGGTCTCACATGAGCAAAAATAAAAAAAAAGGGTTTTAAGACACAAAGCTAATTTATCTGTTGCTCAATATAAAGCCAGTTTATCAGATGATATTTCACACAATGCAGGAAAGAAATAATTCAAAATGTTAGAGTGAAAAGTCCCTTTAAATGATTTAATGCAAACTGATGAAGATTTACTTGGGGGATGAATCAGCAGACTCCGTAACCTGCTGTTTTTTTTAAGGTTGAATTAAATCTGATTCTGTTGACAAATGTTTCAATACAAGTTAAATTAGCAGTGTGTTTAGCTTACTAGTACTACAACACTCACAAATATTTCACCTAAAGTACTATTGGATCAGCACAAACAGCAGGAGAAAAGTCAGATTCATCATGTACTGATGTCAGCGTTTGTTGCGTTTGAAACGTGCTAAATGGATTGCCTGCATAGCTTATGGGCATATAAGCTGTAGCTGACATTAAACCTTTGATTCATCCCATCATTCCCTATACTTTACTCCATTATCCCCACTTCTCCATATCGCAAACCACTGAATTATATAAGCAACAGAAACTAGACGGTTCAGTTTCAGGCCTTTCATCTTTTGTATTTGCGCCTTCTAATACAGAGCAATAACCTTATCACGAAAGGGACAATTCCAGGGCGACTGCCTTTACATGATACATGTGTTAATGCAGAGTACAACGTTACATCTGGTTCCCCCTGACTGGGAGGAAAAACTAGCCTGCTGACACTGAGGCTAAGCTAAGCTGCTGCAGGATAGCTCAGGCTTTCCATGTCTTTTGGGGGCCGCAGTGCATGCAACGTGTCAGCCAAGGCCACATGAGCCCAGGAGCATTCCCTTCTCTCTCAAATGTTTCAATTAATTTCAGGGCTGTCACGCACTGTGTTTAGCTAACGTGAAACACATTGGCATTGACGTGCAAGCCCCCTATTGTTGATAGATGTAATTAGAAGACTTAAATCTCATTCCAGATCGTTTCACACGATCATACCGCATCACTACCCGTCCCTCCCCTCTCAAGTGTAAGCTTAACAGGTTTTAAGTATCACAGTGAGTTCCATTATAATTCCATTACAAAATATGGATCGGCTATCCCCTTAGTGAGATGCTCGTGCCAAAATAAATGGAGACTCTGATGGTTAGGTTTGAATTTCTGTGATTTTGTTTATGTAAAATCATGTAAAGGGTGTTATACCTGACCTAAAAGACTGAGCTGTAGCCAGGGAAGAGGAGGATGGCACATCAAGGGAGACTTGAATGGACTTATTCAGGTTTTCCTTGCAATTTGTTGGCAAATTCAGACAATAGCTTGTTCTTTTACAAGAAATATTGAACTTTTAGATTGTCTGTTGTTGGGATAATTTTGTAATGAAAAGGATATGGAACCTGTAAAGATGTGAAAAGTGTGAGAAAGAGTGGGTGGGTCAAAATGTTATGACTGATAAAGCCCGACTTGACGGATTGTGCTAAAGCTGTGCATCCTTGGTGGTGTGTATAACTTCACCCTGCTTGAGGGACATGATGAACGTTCATCTAAGACCAGTTCAGAATTCCACTTGTTGCTTTTTCTTTGTATTTTCAACATTTACATAAATAAACATTGCACAAGCAACACATGATGAAAAATGGAGTGTTACTGGAACACGCCATTTCTCTTGAGCTGTGAACTGGTGACTTGTCAAAGTTATCTGACATTGTTATCAAGGATATATAAAGTGTGATCATTTAGGTCAAACACTGAGTTGTTATGCAGCTGAAAGATCTGGGAGGTTTGTAATAAGTGCAAAGAAACAATGGGTGTTTCACTAAAATACAATTAATACTTTATGCTATATTTATTTACAGAGCAAATATGGTGCATGTGATACTTTAGAAAATTAAGAAATATGATCAATCCAGTGAGTGTTACTTGAACATGTAAATTACAGACTGAGAGGTCATGGCAAAAGTCTGCCTTTCATGATTAATCAAAAATGCCTGCTTTTCCTGTGATATTATTCCAACACATAATCAGAACAATACAACAATTTCCAATACAAAGATATAAATGCTGTTATCAAGACACGGGGAGACATTTATGGCAGAAACAGCTACAAGACATGTCTGAAATGTTATTCTTAAAATGTCATCTGGGGCTTGGATTTTTTAATTGCATGTATCTATCGGCATAGCTCTCAGTGCCTGCAGATTGAAGGATTCTGGGTAACTTCTGAATGCTGATGAACCATGTCCAACCATTACAACATTCAGCCAACCCTCAAGCCTCAAGGCACAAACCAATATACATTTCTCTAAGAACTTAACAACAGAAAAGTCATCTGAGGTAATGCTGATTGGCTAAATAGTTAAAAAGCTAAAAAAAATAGCCACTTTCTCTAACTAAAATGGACTGGACTTGGATATATGTGCAATCATTGAGATTCATTTTCATGGACTTACCCCTTTTACCACATAATTTACTGTGTAGAAACAGCATTTTTCTTAGAAAGATTAAAATAATATCAGGTAATGTCCCTTTAACTGAAATGGCTGAAAAATGAAAAACGGTTACCTTAAAAATTTGATTCAAAATAAATTAAAATAAAATTAAAATAAATAATTCAAATGAATGGATGAAGGAACAATAAAATAATAAAACTTCTGGCATTGCCAGTAAATTACATTTAAGAAACTTTGGGAAAATATATTGAAATGCTGCCAAGTCTTTTGTAAAGGATGTTTGCCAAGAAAGATAAAATATTTACAGGATTTGCTGCCATGGAGTTGTCTTCAGGTGATGATTGATTGATATTTTTTACTGGCCACTGGGACATGAATTCAGCCGAGGTTGACAGGTTGCAAGTCCATGATCCTTGCAAAGAGAACTGCAGATCCCTTAGTATGTAGAGGCTTGGCCCTTGAAGACCAACCAAGTCTTAACCCCTTCTATGGTGCTCATGGTTATAACAGAGAGCATTCTGATCACAGGAGCTGAGGGGCAGTTCAAATACCGCCGGGTCATCGGGGGCCCATATTAACAGAACCAAGGCTTTGTCACCAATCCCACTCAATTCAAGGATCTTTAAGGGAAACAAATCGATCAGTTCTTGACTCCATAACAGCTCTACGGCCACGAAGCAAAAATACACCTTCAAGATATTTTTTCTCTGTAGCTCTATACTCACCCTCACCTGTGTTACAGAGAAATCTTCAAACTAATCTTTTATCCGTAAAGACAGGAGGCTATAATAATTGGCTTGAAAGATGCTGCCATTAAATTGGTCCAATTTGCACAAACCTCCCCCTTATTCACAAATCATGGTTTATTCTAGTACTTCAAAGAGACAGTTAACATGAAAAAAAAAAAAAAAAAAAAACGTAAGAGAAATGAAAACGTCTCACTTTTGCTCCACTGATAAACACATGAAGCTTTACGGGGGCGGAGGCACCTGCTCCTTTCTCTCTTGATACCCAATTAGGTATCTGCCCAATTAACTCAGCAAACAAATCCCAGATCCCACAGCTTTTCAACTGGAGCATCAAAATCAAACAATGAGCTGAATCAAATCAGACTTCTCAGTAATGTTGAGTAGTCACACTATAAGATGAATGTATTTTCTATTTTCAATGAGTTTAATATTATTGGCTTCTGTAAAAGAGTAAGGTTGGACGTGCACTTTAAAAAACAAGTTGTAGTTATCTGCGGATATTCCAAAAATTTTGCATTTACTGACTTTTCATCTGATGCCCCATTGTCTTTGTGCAAGTGCAAATATGTCTGTCTATAACTTATCTTTCTCCATATTTCAGCAAATGTATTACAGCAAAAATAGCATTAGCTTAACTCCATCTTCAGCAGCTGACAGTTTTATTGTTGCATAAAACATAGTTAATAAGTGCATGACTGAGATGTTGTGCAAACAAATATGCAATTCAGGATGGGTTCATTTTAAACTTGAAATCCTTTTCATTTAAGTTTGTGTGTTGCGTAAGTTTGTGTAAGTATCCATAAAAATGTAAAGTGTACAACCGACATGCGGACACAAAAGCAAACCATTGCCCCCGCACCAAAGTAGTACGTAGTACCACAGTGCTGGAGTAAAGGGCAAATTGCTATTGGTGTCTTAAAAGGTCAGAGATGAGGCTTTTATGTCCTTCCATACGCTGTCAGCATGCTGTCCCATTTCCTCCCTGCTGGGACACAAAACAACTCTGTCCCAGCCACAAAGCATGAACTTGGAAAGCCAAGTTGTCAGCTATGCAGCTCTCAGCAAGACCAGCAGAGCTGTGGAACAGGGTACCGCAGTGGAAGAATGACAGCTCCACCTGTTCACCTCAGCTTAACATTCACAAGCAAGAGAGAGCAGGAGAAAGCAGGTAGAAATACGCTATTATAATTTAGAATGTATAACAATAATTTGTTTGACAAATCAAATTGATCAAAGGGCTGCTATGACCAGTGAGGTTTAGTGCAGATTAGCTGGATATTTTATCAAAGGTCAGAGTGAATCTTTTCAAAACTCTGTTGACTTCACAAGTTTCACGAGAACAAAGGTGAAGAAATTAGGTTTTTCACTCTCCCATTCACACATAAAATCAAATCCACACAGTACTGTTTGTGATAATCTCCATCCAGATGAAAACACACAGACATACTGTTTTGTTTTGAAAAAAAATAATTTAAAATGTCAAATTCTAGGGTTTCACCAACACTGATCTCAGTGGCCAGATACTGTAACTGAACTCATAGACACAGCAATCTCTCTTTCAACAATGAATGCCTTACTTACAGCGATAAAGGAAAATAATGTCAAAGCTAATGGAGGGTGTGTGTTTGTGGAAGAGAGGATTAGTTTCCATAAAGTTGTAGTACTGTGAAATTAGAAGTTTATTCCTTAGTTATACAGGTATGAAATGGGAAATACAATGAGGCGTTGTCATCGCAGCTGCCATAAACAATTGGACATTTTTAGGGTAACGATATAAATTTTTATCATGAGAAAAACTGTCCAATCTTTCCACTGAAGTTCCGCTCAACCACTTCTCACACTTGACTTCCTCTTCCTCCACATCTACTCCCTCATTCATCCCAAAGCTCTTTTACAAGGTGAGAAGTGCCTTTTCCAACAACAATTGAAAGCAGAGCTGGCACATCAGCTGTAGCCATCAATCATACTTCGATCAATCACTGTCACCTGGCCCCGCGCCAACCTCACACCAGTCTGTTCGCCACACCCTCAGCATGCAGCCCTCAGGAATGTTGGGTAATGAGGAATGGTCAGGGGCATCCAGGGATCACATTACAAGCTATGTTGGGAAGAAAAGAAAGATGTATCATGTGAGTGTGTGTGAGTGTGTTTACATTTACATTTAGCCTATGCTTTCATCTAGAGAAACAGTGGGATAAATTCTTGCATTGCTAACGTAACGAGCAACTTTGCAAGGACAAGAAAGGTAAGAGTAAGTAGTCAAGTTAAGAAGTTTATTATCATTGCAGGGATGTCACCTTTGTAGCAGATGATGCCCGGTTTTCTAAATATAAAGTATTATTGTTTTACTGCTCAGTATCCAGTTTCATGGTTTCTTTAGCCATCATAGATAAGACTAACAAAGGTTGCAATTTCTCTTTAATGAAATAACGTGATTACACAGCTACATCAAACAGGACAAAGGGTCTTCTGTGTGCTCTTCTTTTGAGGTAACTATAAGCACCACATTTTCTTTGACAAGGTAATAAAAATATACTCTGTCATTTAGTTCATGCAAAATTACCACGTTTGGTTTGAAATGGATTAGGAGCGATAAACCA
>JBBDHI010000007.1:10756515-10769723 GCA_037177115.1 Craterocephalus stercusmuscarum
CTACATGTGCTTTGTGGACCTGGAGAAGGCGTTCGACCGTGTCCCCCGGGAACTCCTGTGGGGGGTGCTCCGGGAGTATGGGATGCCGGGCCCCTTGGTGAGGGCGGTCCGGTCCCTGTACGACCGGTGTCAGAGCTTGGTCCGCATCTCCGGTAGTAAGTCAGATTAGTTTCCGGTGGGGGTTGGACTCCGCCAAGGCTGCCCTTTGTCACCGGTTCTGTTCATAACATTTATGGACAGTATTTCTAGCCGCAGCCTAGGTGTTGAGGGGATCTGGTTTGGTGGCTTCAGGATTGGGTCTTTGCTTTTCGCAGATGATGTGGTTCTGTTGGCTTCATCTGTTTGTGATCTCCAGCTCTCACTGGAGCGATTTGCAACCGAGTGTGAAGCGGTTGGGATGCGAATCAGCACCTCCAAATCCAACACGATGGTCCTCAGCCGGAAAAAGGTGGAGTGTCCTCTCCGGGACGGGGATGGGGTCCTTCCCCAAGTGGAGGAGTTCAAGTACCTCGGGGTCTTGTTCATGAGAGAGGGAAGGATGGAGCGGGAGATCGATAGGCGGATCGGTGCGGCGTCTGCCGTAATGCGGGCTCTGCATCGGTCCATCGTGGTGAAGAGGGAGCAGAGCCAGAAGGTGAAGCTGTCAATTTACCGGTTGATCTACGTTCCTATCCTAACCTATGGTCACGAGCTCTGGGTACTGACTGAAAGAATGAGGTTGCGGGTACAAGTGGCCAAAATGAGTTTCCTCCTCAGGGTGTTGGGGCTCTCCCTTAGAGATAGGGTGAGGAGCTTGGTCATTCGGGAGAGCTGCTGCTCCTCCGCATCGAAAGGAGCCAGATGGCTCGGGCATCTGGTCAGGATGCCCCCTGGACGCCTCCCTGGGAGGTGTTCCGGGCCAGTCCCACCAGGAGGAGGCCACGGGGTAGGCCCAGGACATGCCGGAGGGATTATATCTCTCGGCTGGCCTGGGAGCGCCTCGGGATCCCCCCGGATGAGCTGGCGGATGTGGCCCGGGAGAGGGAAGTCTGGGCTTCCCTGCTCAGGCTGTTGCCCCTGCGACCCAACCCCAGATAAGCGGCAGAAAATGGATGGATGGATGGAAGCAAACATGGTGATGGTAGAGGAGATCATTAAAATGCACACTCTCAGTAGGAAACAAAGAGAAGCTTTGCAGGTGACAGCGGTGATCTGTGTGGCTAATACCTTGTTCGTTTCATTGGTGACCCTGGAGCTATACTGCACAACACTGCCCCTAGGAAAGCCAGTGGTATTGCTCTGTATGTATCCACGAGCTATCTGAAAATGTAATGGAATATGCTCAGAATAAATGGATAAGATGGAGATAAAGACACAAATTGAGACCAAGACAAAAGTGGAATAAGGATCTAACACTGAATTTATGTGCTGTTTAAAAGTTAAAATTTCATGGTAAAACTCCAAAGATGATTTTATACCCAGTTGTTGCTTTTCATGAACTAAGGCAGTAGTTCCCAAACTTTTTTCTGTTGCGGCCCCCTTTCATTGACAACAATCAAGTCAAGCCCCCCCATCACAATACTAAATGCACCCGATATGTAGACAGAAACATGAAGAAACGTGCCATGAAGCAGTCTTTAGATTATCGGCTGATACTTAACTTTAGTTTAAAACCATTTCAGAGTCAAAGGGAATTCTCATTTCCTCTGTTATTGTGTTTTATATCAGGAAACTGAGTTCAGCTTCAGTTAAAATGTCTTATTTCTAATATAATTAACATCTTTGCTTATGATGAAAAATCCAAAAGTGAGACTTACAACCCACTGTGGTCTCTCTTTATGCTCAGGGACAGATATGCCTCCTGATAGTTTATTACTTTTTATCTATTACGTCTTTTTTGGTAGTTCTTTCTCTAACGGTTTTGCCCGTTAGTAGGCCTACTTTTAAAAGAAAGTGTCTATGTTTTGCATGGTTTTGCACAGTTTTGCTTGGTCATTCAACTTTGCAAACCCACTCTTCCAACCCCCTCTGACATATGTCTGGGCCCCCCTTTTGGGTCCAGCCCCCCAGTTTGGGAACCACTGAACTAAGGCAATTGTTATCAACATTTCACAAATTAATTCATTATTTCTTTAGAAATCAGATTCAATATAATCTGAAATGACAAACCAATTAAAACCTGTGGCAAATATAAAGAATTACAGGTGACAATTACAGTTTTGAATGACTGGAACAGCCAGTCTTTACACCTTGATAAATACAACATCAAAGTGAGTTACACGCATCGCTGTGGTCACGTTGTTTCAGTTGTACGCATGTTTCCAAACTCAGCTTTGTTTTCCAAACATCCACTCTGCGTTCCCCTTAAACGTGGTTTAAGCTGTAATACTCCAAACTCATCATGTTGTGCCCTTTTAGTTCATCTATATACAGTATGCCCTAAATCACTGTACAGAAGTGCTAATCATTTTTAGCACACGAGGGCTGGTGAATAGTAAGATCAAAGTTAAGCTCAATCATAGCAGGAATGTGTTGCCCTCTGGGTTATTTTTAGGTTCTCCTTGCTAACTATCTGCCTTTCAGACTTGAATGGAGATTAACGCTGCTTTCATTCTGGCAACGAGTAAACATCCTTCACTTTCTTTCGAAGCTCAGTATGCTCGTAGCCTGGCTAAGTGGTTGGGTACCTGCTATTTTTGGTAGAATATGGGGAAGGTTTTTCTAAAGAGAGACAGGCTTGTTTTACACCCTTATAAGAGCCTATAAATAATATCTCTATGTTGGGGGTGTAGAGGGTGTTGTGCAAAGTATAGGGGTGATGATTTGCGTGTATATGCATGTTTGTGAATGGGTGTGTATTTGTGTGCATTTGTATGGCAGAGAAACTGAGACTAACTCAAGTGAGTGTTGAAATGTGACAACATATCCAGTTTCATCTGGTGTGGTGTCCGTTCTGTGGTCCGAGACGTTGATGATTAACTTTCCAGGTCATTAGCTACAATTCAATGTTAACTCTGTAAAAAAAAATGCAATTGTATCACAGATTTACTCTTTATCTCAGTGATGAAAGAGTTTTGTTCATTAATGAAATCATTGTGATCATTATATCAAGAGCACAAGCCAAGTTAATATCTGCCAGAATAAATGAACCCAAACAGGTTGAAGTCACCACCAAGAGGCATCTCAACTCAACTGTTGTCATTTCACATTTAAACATTTTCAACAGTTTCAACCAACTGTTCTGGATTTGAAAATTGAATAAAGTTTATAGATATATCAAAAAAATAATAAACTGACTGGAGAACTGGAGAAGGTCATCCCAAAACATACATAAAGAAATATACAGGCTATATATGTATGCATTTAAAATTCAATATAAAATATAATCATTTTCAGTCAAATTATTGTTGTCAACATGATCCCCAGTAAAAACAAACAAACAAACAAAAAAAAAAAATGCAAAATCCTTAATTTAACTAGGAAGCTATTTAAAAGGTTGAATTATAATATTGACAGACAGTATCACAGTTAACAAAGCTGTAAACTGATCACAGAAAAATGAAGTACTACCTAATCACAAATAAACAATAAGAAATTGTTTTGGTAAAAAGAGCAATCAAAATAATGAAATAGATATTTGGAGAGTAGATAAAACTGCCAGTCAATATTTGCACAGATGCGAGAAAATGGTGGACAGTCACTCAGTTACTCAGCATTGCTCTGTTTGATAGTGGTTGTTATTAGCGACACAATAATGGACTAAATTCCACTGCTGGGGGATGCATAAAAAGACACATTTTAGAATTTGTTAAAAGAATCATTGAAAATGAAAAGAGCAAATGCTGCAACATTTGCAGCAGTGAAAGCAAACTGGCCTGACAGCTGGTCAGCTTCAAGTGTATGTAGGATATGATCACGGTGACTGATTTCTATCTTGCTGTGCACCCAGTCAACATGGCCCCAAGACCCCTGCTCAGACCCTCAGACAGCTGGACGTAGGTTCTGGTTTCACCACTAGTTTGCTCAGTTCATCTACAAGCTTCACTATTTGTTGATGTGACATGAATATCACTTGTTGCATATCTACGTATCACAACTCTATACTTATCTCTTCTTCCTGAAATATTAACCTAATTTGGCAAAAAAAAAAAAAATTGCTCAAAAGACAGGGCCTTAATTGTACAAGAAAGTAGACAATCTATGTGCAGATTACATAAAGAACAATCAGGCAAAGTCAAACCATCTATTTGATTTTTCTCTCCATGAGTTTTCTATTTTTTTTTTCATTTATCTGCCCTTCCCCCTCTCCTCTTTTCTCCCTTCCAACTTCTTTTTCTGCTGCCTTTCCTTGTCTCTTTGTGCCAGCTGTGGTCCGCACAAAAACTGATTTTCAGAGTGTTAACCACCATGTTCTTCCTGCCGACGGCAGGATTTCATTTGCAGAGCACAGGGGGCCAATATCTAGGGTAATTCCCAGGGTTTAGTGCCACTGATCTCTTCCCAGCTCACCTTGGGGAGAAAAATTAAAGCAGCGATAAGGCCTTACCCTGCCCAGCACCATGTTCACCCTGTGCTGCCCGCTGCCTCACTTATGTCAACTACTGGGAGTTCACACGGATAAACACCTGGTCAGTCTCATATTCGCCATCTGTAGAAATTCATGCAGAAACTAAAGAAATGTGATGGAGGCAGTACTGGCGGTTGAACTGGTTCAGTGAAGAGCAACTTGGGTAAAAAAAGGTTCAAATGTTTTTATAGTTTAACTGAAAAGGGCTGTAAATATGTCAGTTTAATGACATGCTAAATTGTTACTTTTCTCCTTGTTTTCTGCGGTAACTTCACAGTCTGAACCAAAGCAATGATAAAAATTCAGGCAAAAATCTCGACAATCATTGTTGAAAAAGCAATAAAAGAATGCATGAATTTATGTGTGCAAATGTTCTCATCGTCTTCCTCCTTATTTTCCTTTTTGGACAAAACAAATAAGTCACCCAGGACATCGTTTATCTCTGCTTTTTCATTACTGCAATACCATGATTTTTTAATCATGTAGTTGCATTAGCAATTTACAGCTCCAGTATTATAAGCACTGTGGGCGAATTCTTCATTGCATTTCCAAAATAGTAATTACCTCTCGACAGATTAGAGCACTGATCATTCATTTCACTTTTGTTGTTCCATCAAAAACCCACAATGGGTTTGAGGATGGTGAGGAATCAACACAGTTGTATTTCTTTTTTTATTTCCGTCTTCACCGCAGCAAATTACTTTTCTGCTGTTTAATAAGAACCTTTCCCATGCCCTTTTTAGGACATGTGAATGTGACATAAGATTTAATTTAAAAATTGCTTAAAGTGACAGTATTCCATTTAGAGGAGACACAGGCACATTCGTAAATGAAATGGCGAAATCTCGAGTCAGTGTTTTACAATCCAGCCGTGTGGGGAAATGTGCGATTTCCTGATAAAAAATTGGTGGTGGGGGGTTTGGTTAAGAGGAAATTAAAAAGAAATAACAGTTCCTTCAGGTTTTATGGCCGGTGGTCTGTTCAGGGATGATGCTCGTCATTGCTCTGGTTGTGCGCCTCAGCTGTGTGATGGGAACAATTAAAGGCCAAGTCTTGTTATGGCCACGTGCTTCTGCTCAGCACAGCGGATGTAGAAAATAAATAGGTACAGAAAACACACATGTGCTGCGTCTTTCGTCATGTCTTTTGGACATTTGCTGTCAGTTTTATTAATTTATTCGTGGTTTAACTAGATGTCCTCCCCGTCTTTGAAGCTTAAAAGTGGAAAAGATACCTTTTTAAAAACAAAACAAAACAAAACAAAAAACTATATCATGCAGCAGTTTATTCCTTTTCATTGGGAGAGGGGGGTCCTTTAAAATAGTCTATCTATGCACATCAGGAAGGGGCTTGTGGATTTAACTGAAACCAAATGAGCTGCTGTCTCCCTGATTAAATGGCTACATTTTTTTTTCTTCCTTTAAAATTCTGCGCATCACATAATTTTCCTTCCCTCTCCCTCACACATGACATGATTGTTGGTTTGACAGTTTAGCCTACAGAGTGCAATGTGTTTCCAATCCGCAGGAGATGTGAAGACCGCAGTGGGACATGCATGCTGCCCTTTGAAATGATGCACCAGGAGGAAAACATAAACAAATGTTTGCCACCAAGCACGTTCAACGCACCCCCCCTCCCCCTTTCACTGCTCGCCCACCCCGGCTCTTTAGAAAGCCACAGTCGCACATGTGATACATTACCAGGGAGGCAGAGAACATGTTTTTGGAATTAAACTATTACAAGCCTTCCAAACAAGATAAATTTCCTAATTGGCTCCTTTCACAACATTTACATATTGCAACTTTTTTTTTTTCCTCTTGGAGGTGTGTGGTATTGGTTTGCTGGGCGTGAAGAGAAGAAACGTAGAGCTCATGTGAAGCAGCATGATGGAGAATCATTTCAGGTCAGAACCACACTGGGAGCGACGGAGTGGCCGCGTCGACATACGAAGCAAAACAAACAATCTGACTTCTAAGCCTTGGCAGACCCCGCTGACGGGTCCCTGGGTTTCTCAGCTTTCCTCCCAGATGCCTTTTAAGCCTTTTATTCTGTTTTTTACAAGCGCTTTTTTTTGTCTTTGCTTTGCTTTTGGTTTGTGTTTCATTAATCTCCAGTGGGATGGGAGACAGACTACGAAAGAGAGATACAAGGCCCAGTGTGAAAGAGGTAGAGCCTCCGTAACAGCTTTATTCAGTCTGCCATGTGCTGCATTGGATGAGACACACATCCACACTGCCGCTGAAACAGTGTACACAACCAGCTTGAAATGATACTGTCAAAACGGCCAATTTCTGCTGAACCCAGAATAGCTTTACACCGCACTTTAACAGCTCCTCACTTTCCCTGTCAAGTTGAGCAAACACAGACGTCACAACTATCAGAGGAGTCGTCCCTCTCAGTCTCCCCTGCCCACTTCTGAGCTCGGCTGCTGCCACTGCTGAGAAACTCAATCTATTGTTTGATGTGAACAGACAGATTGTCTTCCATAGATTGCCAAATACTTTGTGTAAACAACTCCCATTTGAACCTTTCCCGAAGTGTGACTTAATAAAGATGAAAATGCGAGGTGTCCGTTTCCCCTCTCTCACCGGGGCAGCTGAATGAAAACCACATGCGTAAATACAGCCCGGTGTGCGGCGTTAAGTGTGCGCACGAGAAGAGAAATAGTAATCAGATTGGTTTCCTGTGACAAACAATAACATTTATTTTAAATCAGCAGCATTTTTTCTCAGGCAGAGGCAGTAGCTCCCATGGTAATCAGAGCCAGACTCGTCTTGGCTTCAGAACAGACGGATGTTGCTACCTTGCTGTCTCCATACTTGTTTGGCTGGTGGGAGGTCACACAGGCTCTGGAGTGACACATGATGGTACAAATGGTTAAGAAGTGCTTTTACTTCGAAGAAGGGTAAGAGGAGAGTGATCGTGGGTGATTACTTTAAATGCAACACTTAAAGGGTCTTTAAGTTGGATTTCCTTTCACTCTAAAACCCACCTTATTTACACCTGGCCTAATGCGGACCACTCAATGTCATTTACTTTGGAGCAGCGCCATCAGTAAAGATGCTATTTGTAAGAAAAGTGTCAAACATCAAAATTCTACATTTAACAATTGAATTGGAAATAAGCAATAGCTAGTTATGAGGCTATATAAAAGTGACTATGTAATATGCAGTAGGGAAATAAGTATGGGAAACTGATACCATCACCAGATGGGACATTAGTCACTTTTGTGTCTAGCTTGTCCCAGAATCAACACAAGAAGAAGAGGTGGTATTGTCAGTGAAGAAATAAACAACTGGCTTAGACAGCATGAGTGGAATTAAAAAAGGAACCGCTAGTTACCCCTACCCCCACCCACCAAGAACCATATTCAGATGTAAAGATGTGGAATAACACATCTTCACGAATAACACAATAAACAACAATAAAAGCCTTTCCAAAAAAAACAAGAGTAAATACCTTTACTGTTACTTTTACTGGCTTACTGTCACTTTTCTTTGCTGAAAGTTTTTTGGCAGTAAAGGATGAAAATCGGATCCTGCTGATGATGGAATAACGATGAACGAAAAGTTATTTTCCCTGTCAATGTCATTCTGCAGGCTGGAAAAAACACACTAAAACCCTGCCTCCTTTACATTCTGCCACACGCTGATGTTTGGTCTGTAGCCTACTGTATTGGTCACGTATACAGATAGCATATCCAAAGCAAAACTTCTAGACATTCAAGGTTTTCCAAAGTGATACTGTATGAAAAGAGGAATGGATCACTCTGACAGTGTGCATAATGTTGGTGAAGTAAGTCTGTCGTAGAGGACAGGGAGTAAAATAAAAACCAGATGTGAGAAGAAGGTGGAAAACTCAGTCGTCTTAATGTTGGAGTCAGTTATTTCCTGCCGCCAATCATCCCGTGAATGTTATTTGCTAATTAGCAAACACGACAAGCTTTTCGTGGTGTGTCGTTCACCACATTCCTCTGTGTGTCAGCAAGGGAAACTATACATTGAAAACTGTTGCTCTAAAGCAATAATCATTATGAAAGGTTTGGATATGAGAGGCACTATTGTTACCAACCCCTGGCTCATTAGCGACATTTTAATTTGAACATGTTTCGTGTTTTACTCCATACAAATACTGTTTATGGACACCAGCTTCAACTAAGTTGCACAATCAAATGCCAACATGTAGGAATAACTTAGTGAGACATAAAGGCACATTCGATTGGGGGAGTTGTCCTTGTAATGTACTGTACTTTAATGGTTAAATATGGAAGCTTATCAGGTTTCCCTGTATTTCCATAATGAGTGATTTCTTTGGTGCCTCTTGTATCTCAGCTTAGCTGTGATCAAGCGGAGGCCTGTGGGAGCTTGCTGCATGCTTACAGTCCCTGAACAGATGAACGTGCCGGCTATGATGGATCACACGGTTTTCATCACAAACTCATAGAAGGTTGTGCTTGCCTCAACTTAAAAGCTTCTGACCTGAAGGCCCACCAGACAAATTTCCCCTCCTACGTGGTCTCTGCTGGCTGTGAGGGGAGCGGCTACAAGGCTCATCTGCCTCTTATTTCTTTCCTAAATTAAATGCACACGCAGTAGATGTGTTAATGGATAGATATGCGGCGCAGGGACATGTTGCACACAACTGGTGGAAAGATACTTTTTCCATAGCTTGTTGGACTGCTAGGGTAACCAGAACTCCCAGTTTATCTCTGCTATTATGTCTGGTGTTGTGTTACTTGGCAGGAGTTGGAAACTCAGATATTCCTGTCATTTATTTACTCACTGGTATTTTCCTTAGAGATGACTTAAGAACTTAAAAAAAAATTGCAATATACCTCCCCATCCCTTTTCTGGCCTGAATTACAAACAGACATAATGTTGACTTCAATAAAAACCAAAGTCACAACTCAGCTGCACTTGTGCACATTGAGCATGGCGACATGAATCATTTCTTGCAAGAAAACTGAGATACTGAGATATATTTACAGTTTATAACAAACTAGGTTTCAAAGTCCACACAAACTAGACCAACATGTTACACATAGGAGTGGAGATTACCTTGTGAGGGTCGTTAGTGGTGAGCGTAGTGCAAGCGAATTGTGGCCAGAGTGGAAAAACTCTCATGGCAACAGTGAGTGCCAGTTGTTTGATACTCCAGTTTGGCATAAGCTTTGGCATGATGAGTGCCTGGCGGAGCCCACAATGGATCATGCATGACCACAACACTTAAATATAGAAGTGTAGACAGCAAAACTGTGGCTATTCTAGCAGAAGCTGCCTTGTAGCTCAGGGCAGCGTTATAATGTCTTTTTAAAAGAGACATTTCATGTAAATATTTGGGAAAGCTGCAATGTCTCTAAATTCAGCAGCAGATGAAGAGGCGTGCTGCAATTTGGATGCATCAAAAGCACTTTTTCACTCATGAACATATTAAGTATGCCTGCAAGAATGTGTGGGGAATTACTAGCGTTAGAAAATATTTTTTTTAAAACTTAAAGCAAACTTTTAGCTTGAAGTTTGAAAGTTGCCTTGTTTAGCATGCAGGGATGATTTGAAGCACAATCGTGTTTGCAAAACTTGACATTGATCTGGGGTCTGTTGTGGTAATCTGTTGCCAAATTTTATAGTAGTATGAAAAGTATCTCTTTAACTTCAGGAAGTGCTGCTTATGCACAACATTTGCTTTATCAATAAACAACCACATGTGACACAGTAGTGTCAAAATTTTATGTGCTATTTTATATCAAAGTGGTTTCTATATGTGTATGTGAATGGTCCACAAGGTGATAGAAAACATTTCACCAGAGCGGAAAATCCTTGTGTCTTGTCTAAGTTTCAGTTCTTGTTCATTAATAGATATTTATCAAGGCACTAACTGTCTCACATTCATTCTGAACAATCTGATCAGTAATGCCTGACAGTTTTTGTCCCCCCTTACTCATTAATTCTATTTTCTTGCTAAACAGTGCAATCCCCCCTAAATTAATGGCAAAAGTAAAAAAAAAAAATCTTAGAAAGAAGAAGCCAGAGTTTTGCACATCTTTTGAGGAGTTTCTTTCACGATTGTGTGGTCTGCTGGGTTGACTCACATATGAACTAAAGCTATTGCTTATTCCTCAAAGCTTAAATATCTCCGAGCTTATTTAAAGGAGAAGTTTGGTATTTTTCAATCTGGACCTATTTTGTATCATGCTATGCAATCATTTACTCACCCAGACAGTTGTGGCGCAACTTGAACTTCCTCTGAAGATATTTAGATCCACTCGCAATCAGCATATATCCATATAATAGGAGCGTTCAGGGCAAGTGCCGGTCGGCCTCTAAATAAGGCATTATCTGCCACAAAACTCCTTCATTTGATCCATGTGTTGTTAGCAAATGCTAGTCCGATCCCTCTTTGACCTGGAAGCAGCTTTTACTTCCTTTGTTGTTATAATTCCAGGGTTCTTTTAAGCCTAGGTCCAGATTGAAAAATACCGAACTTCTCTTTTAAGTGCTAGAGCTAAGCTGTAAATAAGGAAGATATCAGAACATTTGGAAGAAGTTTGACTTGTTCTCAGTGATATTAGGTCAAAAATATCAGAGGTGGATCCACTCACAGTCGCTAAGAAATGTAAGTTAGTCATACTTTACTTGCTCACATTAATATTTCTGTACAGAGTTAATCCCCTGGCAGGTTTAAAACATGTTTCATTATACTAAACACAAACTAGTAAACCTGATGAAGTGCTCTTTATGTAGTATATTCCTTCTTGATATTGTGCAGTTGCAGGGGTACTTGTGTGATTCGGCTTTCTTTTCACTCTTTTCCGGAAAAAAAATGTTTTGCTTTTAAAAGATAATCAAACAGCAAATGTTCTGGTATTCAATCCACGGAGTGAAAAATTGAGAAGGGAAAGATGATTAAAAACAGCTTGGAGTGTAAATTGAATTAGCCCTTTGGAGATGACTCGGGTAAGAAATGAAATGTCACCCTCTCCCAGCAAGAAATGCAAAACACGTGAAGCACACAGTCCCCCCCCCCTTCTTTCTCTTCATGTATGCTGACTCTTTTTACTGTACCATAGCTGTGTCAGGCATAACTCATCACAGTAAGGATGAGAAACAGCCCTCTGCAGCTCCTCGAGACACTAAGGGACAAAAAGACTTGCGCTCAAATTGTGTGGGATAGCTTTATACTTAATTTGACTAATCACCTCCCACAGAGCTGCAGCTCCCACCAACAAATAAAAACAAAACAAAAAAATAAAAAGTTTAAGATAATATTTATGAAAAATCTACGCAGTTTTTAAGTTTGAAATCCGGAAAAACATCAAATTTTTCCTTTTTTTCAGAGAGAAACTTTGCCAAGTGCCACCATTTCTGTTCCATACAATGACCTGCAGGTGCCATAATCATTAGCTCTCCACTAAGGATGCTTGCTTCAGAGGAATAATCCACCAGTAAATCTGAAACTCAAACTAAAGGGTGTTTTAGTGTGCTGGAGCTCAAGTACGCAGCTTGTAGACAAAGTGATCACGTTTCACATGTGGCATGAGCTGCTCTGTCACTATTTTTATAGACACACAATCTCAACCTGCTGCTCATTTTTACCCTCTGAGAGAAAGTAATGCGTCGCTCCCTAGCGCTGGATTTGAAGCTGAAATGTAAGATTCATAAAAGATAATGATGTTGGGAGCCATCAAGTGAAAGCGGGCTCCTCTGGTTCCTGCAGCAATGGCGTTGATTATTGCACGTTCCACCTCACAGTCAAGTCATAACAATGTGATTTGTTTTAATGTTTCTACGTCCTGTGGACCTGTTTATGTCGATCGAGCACTAATGTTTGCTCTTGTAATTTGCATCATTTTGTCAATATCGAATCCTTTTCCTGTAAAATGTTAAGTGACCACCCTCCGAACCTTAAGCCCTATATCCTCCGAATATATAATAATGACGATCACTGCTTGGATCTGATTAAGCAAAGTCTTTAACTCTTTGTCATAACCCAGAAATCCACAAAGGGATTGTATGATGTGCAGCATGATGCTTCTCTTTACTGACTTTATCTGCATGAACGTACAGCTGAATTTCTTTTCTGCAGGGGAGTTGGGACATTTTCAGCACTCCACGCGGTTCCGTGTTTTGGAGAGGGGTAAAAGTATTCCTATGCAAGTCAGCTTCCCTATGTGATGCAAATTTTAAACAAATTTCCCGGAAAAATGCACATTATGCAAACAAAAGGAGACAAGCTCAGACAAGGATTTGAGTAGGTGTAATTGCACCACTGGATTACAAGAAAACACAACAAGATGTAACATGTAAATCACTGTCATAAAACTACATGACAATACAGCTTTTCTGTTGTTTTCATTGTTGTCTAGCATTGCACCTGTACTCCATTGTCTCTTATCGGAACATAGAACAGGAACAGCTTTGAAATAGCCAATTAGATTTAGTTTATGCAGCACCTCAAGTGCGAAACTGAATGTAGAACAAACTGCTTTACATAGTGAAAAGATTTGGTCTACAATATCAGATTACAGCTTTAGAGGAAATGTATTGTAAAATTTGGTACTTCTGAATATTTGATTAATGGGTTGGATTTATTTACAGATTTTGGAGCAATCACCTGTTCTTGGACTTACAGGAAAATCTGTTTCATCTGTATCAAAGTTAGTAAA
>JBBDHI010000007.1:10815212-10826207 GCA_037177115.1 Craterocephalus stercusmuscarum
AAATAATGGACACTATGTATGGTTGCTAAATTCATATTGATTTTTTTTTCAGTGTCAAACACCAATGTTTTATTATCTATTGAGAAAAAAAAAACAGGGAGAATGAATACATTTGAAATTGAGAGTGCCTGTGACAGCATCATCCCATTGGAAGCAGAGATGAATTGAGAGGCCCCTACTTTCCTCTGTCAGTTTTTATGTGACATTATTATTCTCCAGGTAATAAATTCTGGCATGTTAAGATCTTTGACAACAGCGACATAAAATTCAATCAATGACGCCTCTTCTCCCCACCTCGACTTTCGGCTCAGCGGCTCGAGCCTGCTGATAGTTCCTAAATCAAAGCCATTGGGATTCTGCATAATTGCAGAGGCAGCGGTGTCCGAATGTGGGGTCGCAGGTAGTGGCTTGCTTGCCTTTATTGAGTCAAATGTGAACAGCGATATATAAAACACTGCTTCATAAAACATTACAGCTGTGACATATTGCTAAACAGGGTGTGCATTTATTTACGACAAGCCGCAGCTTTGTGTTGAGGTGGCGCTTGGTTTCGGCTGCTGCTGTAGGAGCAAATTATGCTCTGTAAAAAGTAGATGTTTAAAATAATGAAAGCAATTATAAAACTATGCAAAAAGCTGAGTGAATCTCTTATTTATTTATCTCACAACATTTTAATCAGTCACTCTTATAAGTGCTGTCCTGTTATTTTTCCCATACACTGCTCATGTCTTCCTTTATCTGAATTTTTCTATGAATTTGACATGTATGCATGTTTTTTTTTTTTTTATAACATAGAGCAATCTATTAAAATAAATTACCTGTCTGTCTTCTAAAAACTCAGCATTTTTCTTTAAGTTTTCTCTTGAAGGTTTGTTGTCAGAGTGATGTGCCCCTTCTCCATTTGTATGCTGCTGCTTGGCTGCTTCTTGATTGCTGTGATTGATCATTATCTGATAGCCTCTTAATTAGAATGCTAATGAGAAGGAGGCTTTCTCCCCTCCTCTGTGCCTTGTCTCTGAAATGAGGCGTAATGGAAATGCAGTAATGGAAATGACATGGGCGGTGTGGGATGGACGATCCCTCAGTTAATAATTCCAATCTGTTAATCAATGACTTTGTCGATCGGCTGCCATGTAGTAAGGGAGCTGTTTGGTGTCAGCACCCCTGGTGAACGGGATTGTGGGAGATAACCGCAATTTTCTGGATGCGACAAATCCTTAAAAATTTTTAATGTGCCCGGCTTTGTTATAGCATGTACCATCTTATTTACTGTATGTGGAAATTATTAACTCTGTTTATTACTCTGAGAATCTGCAGCTCCGTTCACAAGGTTAGATGAACAGAGAAATAAATCCCCCTTTTCCAGGCCACTGAGGGTGGGTTTGTTTGAGATCAGTGTGTGGAACGAAAACGTATTAACAGCATAATAACAAAAGATTATGTTCATCTGGGGCGAGGCCCTCCGTTTTTTCGGCAGGCGCTGACTGTGAAGTCTTTATTCTGTGAGTCGGCAGCACGCTGCACCCTTAAAAAGGTTATTATGTTCCCTCACCGTGGCAGCACCGGCCCACAGAGCTCCGATATTGTGACAGGGGTCGCCTGTACCACATTAGAGCCAATAAATGTGCGTTGGCACTTCCTCAATTTAAAGTAAAGCCCCCTTTCCCTTCTACCTCCCTTCTTCATTCCTAATAGGGTATTCCGGCAACGCATCTAATAAGTTGTGGGATATCTGCTGTAGGAAAGAGCTGAATAGAATATCTATTCTCTCTATCTGCAGTGACGGAAGTGGGAATTTGTCGTGTAGCAGCTGTTTCTTTGTAAGAATTGCACTTATTTTTTTAAATAAGCGTACAATAATTTTTTCACCTCCATAAAAAAGTTTACTTTCTCTTTGATGCTAATAAATTAACCGTAACTCCATTTAAAGCTTGCTGAGTAAACAAAATAATTTTGCCATGTGAAAATATTTACCTCCAACCTTAAAAAGCCCATGTCTAGTGTGCTTATTGTGGCTTTTAAAAGAGTTAAGGTTGGCGAATCTAAACACATTCTAAGCTGGGTTATTCTCTGATGCCTATCATGGGAGCTAATATCAACCTCAGGGATCATCCAAAGCCCACTGGGTCTGCAGAGGACTCCAAATTCATGAGGACGATATATGTGTGTGCCTGTGTGTTGGTGTATACATCTGTGAAAGGTGGAGAAAGGGAGATCTGATGATACTCTGGTCATCTAGGAATGCTAACAGCAATATTGCCGGTTCAAACCCTTTTCAGCGAGAGCAGCTAACAGCAAGGGTTGAGGCCATGAATAATTGCCTCCAAGTAGTACACACACTCGCACGCCCACACACTTGCACTCAACGTCGAAAGTCTGTAAGTAATGAAGAACATCCTCCAACGGCAGGACAAGCACTTTCAACGACTGATTGGCGATTGATTGCCCGCAGAGCACCTCCCAAACGGTCACTATGTGAGGCTTTTTCTTTTCATCTCTTTTCCATCCTTACAGAGAAAAGGATGAGGGACAGGCAGATGGGGAAGAAGCATGAATTCATTAAATGCGCCAAACCCTTACCTCTAAAATTGATCTACCCTTCTTTACTTTTTTTTTTTTTTGCCATTGCCTGACCTCATCAGTATTCCTCATCCATTTCCAGATGATAACGCCTCAATCAAGAGGCAAAGCATCTTGCTTCATAACACGCACGTGTTCAGTGGGATGATTGGCTCTAATGAAATAAGCTTTCTCCCACAGTTTGAAAGCCTATTTTCCATGCATATTCTGCAATCTCAAAATGCAAGTTTTGTAAGATAAGTCGTAAATACAACACATTTAATTTGCTTCGACTGAAGCCTTTTTCTTTTATTCAAAGGATTTTAAGGGTCAAGCAAACACTAACCATCTGCCCTCCTCCTCTTTTAATTAACATAAATGATAGTTTAAATAGCTCAGCAGAATGACTCCAAATTTACTCCTCTGTGTGAGTCAATTAACCAAATGATATATCCCGCCTTCTCCAATTACCACTTCCCACTAAGAACGATGTGACACTTCCTACCTCCAACTGTCCTGTGGCCACGTCCAGCAGTCTCAACCAGCTCTGCGTGTCTTTCTTAAACACGCATTGATTTGAGGAGTCTCCACATTAAACATTAACTGGGGAGCCTCAGCTTGTCACGAACACCGGGGGCAATTAATAAAGCAGTAATGGTGGTGGTGGTGGTGGGGCGACAGATTGCTTAGCCGGAGCTGAGTGATGACCGGACTCTTACCACCTGTTTAGTGTGGAGGGAAATGAAGTCGAACCTTGGCACCCCGCTGTGAGACGCTGATTGAAATTTACAAGGCTACACGCATGCCACTGACAGCCATGTCGGATCGGATACTTTGAGGTGAGGGCAGACGTGTAACAAGTAAAGCATTTGTGCTACGGACTGTAGGTATGGAAAGGACTGCTGGATGTTCGGGTGGGGCGGAGATTATTTATGCTATACACCTGATCACAGACATTGACCTTCTATGTCTAAGTACCAGACATTGTCACTTACACATATGAACAAAATAATGTAAACATCAGGGGTGTTTGACTATATCTACATTTCTATGAGATATTAACCATGTGGAAAGTGAAGAGACTTAAATACCTTTTTTTCTAAGACTCACGCTGGGTCATGGCAGATTTCCCATTAACACTGGGGTATAATAACAGCCTCTTGCTCTCAATGTCTTGCTTTTTCTCGTCATTTGCTCCTTCTAACAAGGCTTGACAAGTCTAAAGTGGCCCTGTTTGTTCTCCTTTATCAGCCAGGCAGCTCCTGGCCTCTTGTATTCAACACACACTACAGTGGAACCAGATGTCCTTTTGCCAGCGGCACAACTTTCAAGTTGACAAGGTTCCCCTAGAGAATGGGGGATGGATCGGTGGCAGGCAGAATTTGTGACTAATAGCCAGTTTGATGTGACAGGGCCCCACTGTCTGGGGAAATTGAAGCGCTCTCTGTGTCGATACCTTTTGTGTCTCACTCAGTTGTAGGTTATTGTTGGTCTGGCCTTGGGGACCAAGGGCCGGCAGTTTACACTGCAGACACTACGTGGTCAGCACCAACTTTTTTATTGTGGCTATTGATCGATCCTGGCTGCCCCGCTGTGGCTAATTTGCTTGTTAACATAAATTTGTCAGAGAGTGGAGCAGAGACAGGAGGATGGTGTGAAAGCGGGGAGGGAGGGGCTGTTCAGCAGCATTGAAGTGTCCCAGCATTTCGTCCTTCTCCGCACGCCTTCGTCTACACAGTGCAAGTCCAGACACTGAGGGCAAATCACCCCCCCCCCCCACTAAAACAGCCTGAAAAATTCAAAAACATTGTTAAACTGTCATATAATCAATACAGCTTCCCTTCTTCCACTGCCTAGAATTAAACACGAGTTAAACACAAACCAGACATAATGACCTTTTTATGGGACCCATTCAGCCAATGAAATTAACACCAGCGACTGGCCATGTATACCTATAAGTCTGTGTAAGCCATTAACTTCAGAAAATATCATTTTAAATGGCAACACATGGCAGTCAGTAGGGCCACACACTTTTCCGCACCCACCCTCACTTTCATATGTTGAGTCAGTCAGTGCGCGCAGGAATGTCGTGGCTTTCTAACTAACAACAGACTGCATATATCTGTGAGAAGGAAAAAGCAAAGACATGAATTTTATATTAAATTCCTTTGGCTAATCCAGCTTGCTGTTCAGTCCAGACTGAGTTTAGGCAAAATATTAATAATGCATTGAAAGGAGCTTATTTTCATCCTGCTGGAAAGGGTTATGGGGGACTAGTAGTTTCTCAAGTTATGCATCTTTGTTATTTGTAAGCACCCAATAACTAAGCAGGTGACAGTTCATTTTATGAGATCTTAAGCCACGCAAAGCCTGAGAACGCCCCTGGTTGGATTTCTTATACAGTATAGATGTTATGAAAAGGAGATAATGAACTGATGGAACATTTTGTCCTTTTTTTCTCTTTTGCATCCTTTATATCACTCTTGCATGGTGTTATTTAACCCTTATCAAGCCACTTTGCATTTCTGTAAACATTGCATTTCCCTTTTAGTTTATCATAACAGTTTCTTTATGTTTAACATATCAGATATATTCCTAAATACTCAGCCAGCATTAAACTTTTTGCAGTAATCTGTCATAAATGATTGGTCTTGCAACTCAGGGAAATACAGATGGATTTGTTCGGCACAAGCTCATGTGGAACAATGTAAACAAAAGTTATTGTGACAGTGTTGGGCTTAATAGTGATTTAAGCTCGTTCTAAGTCTGAGCTTTCTGCACCTCATCTTAGGGAAGTATAATTTTGGTTTTGCGAGCTGCTGTCCTGTGGTACCGGTGACATGGCAGGGAAGCTGTCTGATATGACGCACTGTCTGTGCCCCCCAGCATGACACATGTGCACAGACTCATCCCAAGTACGCCTCTTTGAATGGTGTAAGGTTTCTCTGTATGCCGCAGTCCCTGAGAACAGGGAGGGGCGGCAGACATGGTGGTGAAAGCCGAGGGTGACATCAGCAGCAACTGGCACAGGACACCATAGAAACATCAATAATATTTCTCTTGTCCTTTTAAATAAATCATTTTGGAGACTTAACGTCAATGATAAAAAAAAATACAAACAGCAATACACCTGAGCTCTTGTTATGATGTCATTGTTAGGATAACAGCTAAGACATGCAAGAAAATTTTACAAATCAGAAATAAAATGCCTGCTTACTATTACATCGATTACATTATACTCAGTCATGTCTCATAATTTTGCCTCTTTTTTAAAGAGTTTGTTAGATAAACACTGTGCAAAGTTTACATAAACTTGCATCTTGTTGGATGACATCTCTAACTGGACACAGTGTCTGCTTTAATTCTACCCTCCTGGGGTTGCACACTTTGACCTCATAGCGACCCCAACCCGGCCATAACCCTGACCTTCATCTGGCCTCTGCCCTCTGAATTTAACCCTAACACCAGCTCCGCTTGGCCTGCACCCTTCAACCTGATGGCCCATGCCTCAGAGGCACATCTGCTTCGAGATCCAGCCTTTGAGTGAAGAAAAAAGAAAGAATAGGAAATCTGACTCCCCGATTAAATCCACTCAATTTCTAAGTGATCTGCTACCGCAAAACAAGTGTTAATCACCAAAGCAGAAACAGCAGTGTGGCCCGTGACGCTCAGGAACACGTCACACACCGGTGGACATCCCTGTGCTTCTTTGCTTTGCCGTTTGCTGGCTCATGCTTTTATGGAGAACTTGTTTGACATGGAGAAAAGACATGACGGGACATATCATCTAAATATGCTGTAGATGCTGCCCGACTCCAGCGTCTTAAGACTGCTTCCATGAATATCTTTAGGCTAAACTGCAAACTCATTTCTTTTTCAAGGCCTTTGGGTGTTCTTAATTTATACTGCTTTTTTTCTTTTTTACTCTTTATTACTATTCAATGTTTTAATGTTTAACTGATTGATATTCATATTTAATTCCTTGATTTTTTTTTATAACTATACAATCCAGGTAATACAGTAAATTGTGACATATCAGGTAGAACCAGTATATAGCAAGCCAGACATTCACATTTTGCGACGTTGTCTTATTGCAACCTACTGACAAAAATATGATTTGCACCAAAAATATCAAGCATTTCTAAAACCGGACTTTTAAGGCAACAAATCAAAAGTGCTGCAATTAGAATCAATGAAGCCCTGACATGAGTGATTTTCTGTTTTCAAAGTGGTTGTGCATTTACAATTCCACCACATCTACCAAAGGTCTCCTGTGTTGAGCAATCCGTCATAAATTGGCACACTTGCTCATCTCAAACGTGGTGGTCTTTTTGATACATGGTGCCTGTGGACTGGGCCAGCAGCAAGAGAACAGGGATAAATTTTCCTTCCCTCTCTCCCCTCCCTCCTTTTCCTTTCCATGTGTCCTTGTGACTCCCATGCTGGAGCCGTACTTTTCATCCCAGCTTCCAAAATACTCCCCTGCAGCCTTTGGCTTCAATTCCCCTGCACCCTAAATCCCTGAATCCAGAACTTTCATGGACCCAATTGCAATGGGTGGTCACCAGTAAAGTTGTTCGGCACACTGAGGAATGCAAAAAAGAGAGAAGGCCCTCTTTGAGAGAGCGATAAAGGAATATAGGAAGGAATTAGGCAGACATCCTGTTAGAGAAAAAAAAAAAAAAAACTCCTTTGAATACAGATGCTGATATTGCATTTGACAGTTGTTGAGCGATAAAGTTCAGGCTTTAAAGCAACTGGCTTTCTGTTTCTGTTTTCAGCTTCAGCCTCCTTGACTGTAATGAAAGCAAAACAGTAGAAAATTCCCACATTATTAAATAAAACATGTCGGTGGTCAGGGGCCAAACACTGTCACGCCATGAGGGCCAGAGCATGCAGCCTTGTTCTGCTCTGTTAAAATGATTAACATAATCTGAATGACAAAGAATTATTGCAGATGACTAACGTGTTCTTAAGAAGAATTGATTCTGGATATGTTAATCTTGAAGTGTATCCTACTTTATTCAGATATTTAGTCAAATGCATTGAAATTGAAAAATATTTACCCCTCCAGATGTGAATTTTGCTGTGAAATGCACACTTGGATTCCACTTTTAAACCAGAACATTTCACTTTTGGTTAGATACTCGTAAACTAAGTCAGTCCAGGGGTTTGCATTCCTACTGCATTAATGTTACTGGTTACTGTGCAAAATTATTCTCTTGTCTGAAACAGCAACATAATAAGTGCAGTGGTAAGGATCAATCTCTGAGTTTTTTTCATGCTTTTTCAGGATTTTTCAAGCGTTCCCCTTGTGCATCATGAAACTAAAAAGGTTATCACCATACCAAAAGATAAACTCTCATACTCAAGAGTGTCATTATTATTGTAGCATATTACAATAAAATCTTGTAGACAGTGTAATCTGTATTAAATAATGTGACGGTAAGGGTCCTGTCTCTATGCCTCTGACTGATGATGTGCCCTGACTGCTTGGCCACAGTCATATCCTTTAGGCTGGTCAGTGTGCATGGTGTTCACCCGGGACATGGTGGACTTAGTCCCCACCTGGGCCCTCCTTTGTCCTGCCACAATATCACAGACAATCAAATACAGTTGCAAGAAATTTTTCAAAATTATTATTTAATCCAAGGTTATTTGGATTGAATACATAAACAATAGAAGTGTGTTATGTCACAAAAAGAAAACAGTATCAAGGCACGAAGGGGCTGATGAATCAGAAATCCTTTGTGTCATGATCATTTTCATGAAATGATCATGTTTCTTGCCTTCTATCCCATCATGCATCACTCCGCTCTGAGCGTGTACTGCTTTTGTTCCTTTACTCTCCCAAGGCTTGATCGCCTTATCTCAGGAATCCTATCCATAATAGAATCCAGATGGGAGGAGATGAGCAAATACAAGGCATTGCAATATAGAGACATTAATTGCCCTCTTGAAACAGCACATTTTCCAAGATCTGACTACATGAATTAGAAGTGAAAATGAGAAATATCCTGCGATCATTTCCCATACACCTTTGGGATAGATGTATTAATTGAAATGGCAAAATGGTGTTCCTGTATGAGATTTTATCTTTCTGGGATGGATGATCTTTTTCATCTTCTTTTCAAAAATATGAAGACCACAGTATAATGAAAGAAAGAGTGTAAGGGATGTTTAGACAGTTGTTGTTTTCACTACATCTTGAGCCCATGCAATGGAAGAGTTTTGTCTCTTGCAGTGTTTCTTTAGGATCAATATTGGTTCTTGGCTGTTCTTTTTTTTTTTTTTTTGGTTCACAGAATTTGTTAATGTGAATTTTACATAAATATCATATATGATAACATTTAGAAATTAATACATTTTTATGAGAGAAAGTTATTTATTCCTCTCCAAATAATTAAATCTATACTCTTTCACAGAGAAGTGAAGTGACCCCTCCCCCCCCCCATATAACTCCCAAATATTTGTTTCAATCGTGTTGCCAGCCTGCTCTTGCTGCCAGTGAAATGAAAAATAAATATAATCTATAGTCATATAGTAAATTTGGTAAATTCTTCTACACCAAAGCTATGTTGTTCCATACTACAAATCCACAGTATTGCAAAAGGGTGGGGGGACTATAGCACCCTGGTCAAATGAGAAAGGGAAAACAGGCACACCCTCTCTTCTTCCCCATCTTCTTCTCTTGGTATCCTCTACACCTTTCTCCAGGATTTACCTAGAATATGAAAGGATTGAAGCAACACCTGGCTTGACAGGCACTGTGTTGCTTTATTAAATCTCATTCGCCAAGTTCAGCACTGTATTAAAATGGAAAGACAGGCAGTGAGAACCCAATTCCTCTGAATAGACAGTGAGAAATCCTTGGTCAAAGCACCTCAGATCTGACTCTCACATCCAGCTCTTGCTGAAGCACCAGCAGGCCCTATTGATATTTAGATGATGCTGTTGTAGGTCGGGCAGACATTTTCTTTTCGAAGGTATTGATTTTAAATTGCACATTAGGCCTGTTCCATTCACCTCCCGATATCTTAAAGATGGGCCACTTCTCCCTTCCCCAGGCACTGTCTTACGTGTGGGAATATGTATAGATTTTTGGGGGCTTGTTTGGAGTGATGGGGGTGCAAATGCAATAAGTGCTCCATTACTTACACAATCTGTGAGTGCTTAGAAAATTAGTCACCAGTGACCTTTTGGCCTTCTTCTTATACTTATTCCAGACCGAAAGACCTGATGGGAATAAGAATAGAGTCAAACTAATGGGATGGTGTTCTGGCAGCTACTGTACCACCTGCAAAATCAGCCTGTCAGAATGCATGAACCTGCTTTTAGGCTTAATTAAGCAAGAGTTGGGGTGGATAAATTTGAGAAATATAAGCACAGAAATAACAAAAATCGACAAAAGAATTTATTGCAATTGAGGAAAAGAGCATTTAAGTATTCCAAACTGCGACATCTAAACACTTAATCATGTCAATATTCTCCTTACAGTCTCAATAAAATGAAAGAGTTTGGTTTAGACATTTATTAGCATTTCATCAGCAACCAACTGTAGAAAATTTCTAAAACTGGATTCTTTTTGCTTTTCAGAATTGTATATGAATCCTATATTCTGTAGGGGAGAGTGGGGTAATTAGTGCCAAGGGGCAAGTTGTGCCACCCCTGTTTTCTAGGAAACCATAGAAGGAATTGATCATTTGACCATATAATTTTGAAGAGGCATCCATTTTACTCATGCTGACCAAAAGGGAGGAACTTGGCTTAAAAGGTAAGCACCTTAAAGTTAAAAATTCACTTTTTTGGCTTCCAAAGTAAATTTTCAATGATCAAAGTTTTTTCACTGGGCTTTTTGAACAGTTGTAGAAAACTCTGAAAACTATTCACACGTTTTAATGCTTTAGTAAGCTATACCATGGGTTTATTCAGTTAACAGAATGCTGGCTAAAAACAGCCACAGAATGCATTTAAATCAAAATGGTGGGTTCGAGGTAAGTTGTGCCAAAAGGTCTGGGTTAAGTTGTGCCAGTGGCACAAATTACCCCATCTTATGATGTTTTTAATACATTGTGTGTTTTTTTATTTGATTTGTTATTATACATTTTTTTCTTATATTTATTAACTAATACTATGTGCTATTCTCAATTTCAAACTAAAATTAATCTTGTCACGCAAGTACAATAAGAAGACAGATAGGGTTGCAACTCCTCTTGAGGAGTGTGAAAGAGCAGTGAAAGAGGTGCAACAGAACAAGACCATTCATCAGGTTGGAAATGAGATGGCAATCTGCAGGATGACCATAAAATGATACATGGATGAAAAGAAATTAGGAGCAGGAACAAATTTCTTCCAGTTTCAGTGAAAATGCTGTTTATAAATGAAAGTTTATTGATCTTTGAAAGGGTGTACCTGCATTATTATTATAGCATTATC
>JBBDHI010000007.1:10842089-10853415 GCA_037177115.1 Craterocephalus stercusmuscarum
AACATCAATATTCATACAACTAAATGTCATAGCAAGTCATGATAGGTTTGTTTTCACTGATGTAAGATGCATTTTGAGTGCATCAGAAAATGGATCCAATTAGTCAGATCGAAAGTTGCATTTATATCAAAAACAATAAAATTCTGTCTTTTTTATCTCATGTATACAGAAACATTATATTTCTGTCAAGATTGCATTGTTGCATAAAGCGTTCTAACACTGGGAATGCATAAATTCAGAGTATGGGTATTTTTTCCAGCGTGCTTGCTCCTAAATCATAACTTTTCAGTTTCATCCTGCAGCTGCCCCAATGCATGATTTACAGCATCCATGTCCCCAGTCACTTTTATTTTTATTAAGTTATCAATTTCTCAGCATAAAGAACTTTTACTAACTCCTGTTACAACTCCTGGCACACAGTGAGATGACGCTTAAAGAGCCGGTCATTAACAATATATCTGGTTGCAGTCAGAATGGAGCATTTTATTGCTGAGTGCATATCAAATATTGGCGTTTGTTGGCACATTGATGTGAACAGGACAAAACAAAATCTCCCCAACAGCAAGTGGGCAGCATGGAACATCTTGTGGCCGCTCCCATTTGGCGCCAACCAGACAGACCCAAAATTCCTCACTTCGTAAAAATATTCAGACCCATTCACAGTGCACGTAATCAATACTACCGGCACAGCTGTTACACCATAAAATGGTCTTTAATTTGGAGACAACCCCTTTATGTCTATCTACTCCCCTGTTTCAAGATGGTATTAATTCAGCTAGATATAGGTGAGCTTATAACAGTGATAGGGCTCACATAAATGGATTTCAGTTTTCCATTTCACCATCAGTGAAAGTGTGCACAGCAAGTGGTCATACAGTATAAAACTTCCTTTAGGGCTCCAGTGTAGCATGACTATATTAACACAAACAGTTACCCATATAGGCAAGGCAAGAGAAATTTATTTGTATAGCACATTATAGGTTAGATTTTTTTTGAAAAACTTATGGAAGTTAATAAAATATTACAATACCAGAAATAAAATAATAATATCTGTATTTGTGCTTTCTTCTTTATTTAAAGCACAGCGGTAAAATACAACACAGCAGTGCAATCTGATACATTTTAGATGAGACCTTGAAGAAGGCCAGAACCACATCTATCAGTGACTAAATCTGTCCTTGCATTCTCAGGGAAGACTCTCAAGGATGAAGCAAGGCTTCAAAAGCATCGCTCCCTTTTGATGTAAACTTCTGTGACTAGTAGGGTGCCTCTTCAGCCCTGCCGTCCTTTAATTGATTATGTGAGGCAGAGGGCACTGTATTGTAAATGAGGTGAGAGACAAAGACTGCAATGCTCAGTAGCATCGGCCTCTGTTATTTTCCACTACAGTGGCGGTTAGAAGCAGAGAAAATCTTGATGTGCCATTCATGGAAAGGTCATGGGAACATCCAGTTTCAAGGGTTAAAAGAAAAGAAAAGAAAAGAAAAGAAAAGAAAAGAAAAGAAAAGAAAAAAGAATAGAGTTTTTATATGAAATAAAACTCATTCACTGCATCCTCCTTGACCACTAATTAATAAAGCAAGCAGAAAAGTGTGGTCAGGCTTTAAACTTAATCTTTAGACTCCACCAGCAGCTATGGTGACATTTGACAGTTTATGGTGCAGAATGAGGCATGTTTGGGAGTCTAAAAATTCAGCTGTGGCGTATTGATTCCCAGGTGTCTGTCATTATTCCCAGGTTGATTGACAGGTGGAAATTGGTTACGTTAAGCATTTCATATGTTATAGGGGCTGACATTTGTTTGTCTGCTCTCTGTGTCAATATTGTTGAAGAGATCTGTAGCTTTATGAGATAGCATTATACACTGACTGTGGCTTTTGTGTGATGTTCCAATGTTTTTCCTGACATAATTTAAGATATATTAAAAACCAGCTGAATCTTGAGGTGTTTAAAGCCAATATTATTGTCTTCCTCCAGGGGATCGTGTATGTTCATAATCGCTGGCAGCCCTCTGTATGCACGCATTTGCACACTGCACAATGCTCTGCACACACATTCATATACAGCTAAAAATATACTCTTGGCATTCTTTTCAGGTAACAAACATGACAATGAATGTCAAATGACGCTATTTTGATTGAAACCTATCAACCATTAAGGAGCAGAGAGACCCCGGCATGCTGATAGTTGGCTCACTTGGTTGTGTATCAACTCAAGCATTCTCTCCATAACAACAGTCTCCTTCTTTTTTAGCCAATTCCCTGTGAAATCCACTGGAATGGCAATTACTTAGAAAGCAAACATGCTGTAAGTCAAAATAAGAAAAAAAGCAGGCAGAAAACATTTCCAGATACACCATGACAGAATTATTGATATTAAAACTTGAACTAATAGCTGTTTGATGGTGCGATCAGTCACACAATAACATTCATACTCGCTGAAAACTAGCCACAAATGAAGGGTTGCTCCAAAAAAATACCAGCTTTCTGAGAGGACATACAGTACCAGGCTGCAATTTGGTGAAAGCAAAAATATTTTGTTCCCTGCATATGAATAAATCTGAGAATTTATTGATTAATTTGATATATACAAGACTTCCAGGAATACCAGAAATGTTTTTATTACAGGATTAATGCATCTAAATGGCAGTTATTCCCTCTTAAACTGCATGGCAGGGTTGTTTGTGGCATGTTAATCACTGTGACTCTGTGTCAGCATTTATTTGGTGATTTGAAACTGAAAACAAAGACACACCTTGCTCTAACACTAGTAAAACTACACCAGTCAAAGTTTCCCTGCATATTGGATGTTTCAGGGGTATTCTTTGCTGTTCAAACCTAAACGCAAATGTTTAGATTTAACTTGCCCATCCCTTTTGCCAAACTTACATAAGCACTGTCTATATAGATCGTCAGTGCTCGGTCAACATTAGCTCTTAGTTGGACTTATCAGTGGTGAGGTCACTGGATCAATACTGAGGGCATCTCTCCAAATGTGTGTATGAAATAATTTGTCTTGTGTATGAAAACAAGACAGTTTTCAGATAGTAGTTACAAAATAATTCCAAATATCCACATCTATATTTTTAATAAAAAATTGGCCCTAAAATGACACCACTGTTGACAAAAATCTACCTGAGAATATTGTGGACCCCAGTGAATCCAGATTTCTCAACTATGTGGAGCTCTCAAGCTTAGCCTGGAGCTACACTTATTGAGTTCAGCATGAACCTGTTTTTTTGGCATGCATCTCCAGATGTTTCAGTGGCCCAAAAACCTGGTGGTCTTTTCGGAATGGCCTTTCCCATTGTTGTTTTCTTGTTGCTTTGTATGAACCCTCAGGGTGGAACAAGTATGTGGCGATTTCCTTGTGTTGCACTCACACCTGATTTTCATGTTCAAATATTGGGGCTTCTATTCCTGTGATAATGTTGACACAGATGTCAGAAATGTATCACTTTCAAAGCTAGTGATTATAGGGCAATTTTCAAAACTGCGATCTTTCCCAAACCACACCACAGTGTATTTTCAATGCGTTGATGCTGTAGGCAAAGCTTGAAGTGTCTGTAATAAACACACTACTACCCAATGAAATTGAGAATTTAAAGCATCAGTGAACTTTTAGTGTTAATAACAAAGAAATAGGCTTACTCTGTTTTTATTGATGAGTAAAATCGCTTGAGATACACGATATCAGTGAATCCAGCATCAATTTACAGCACATAAAAACAACAGCCATTGTTACATGTGATAAGGAAACGTCAGGTGTACCTCTGAGTTCAAGCACATAAAAGATTCATGCATGTTTGTAATAACCAGAAGTCTGCAGGCTGGTTTGCCGTTACTACTTTAAATTCTGGGAAGTCTTAAGTGAAGTAAATGTAGTTAATGTAATCCCTGGATTAGCATTGCGACCAGCTAATGGCCAGGAATGGACGTTTTCCTTTCAGTCTGTGTGCCCCTTAACCTGAGGCAACTTGGTGGGTCGACTGGATAAAGATAGAAGACTTAAACCCCCAGCTGCTACAGGCTTTAGAGGAGGTAAGCAACAATGTCAAGCTGTGACTTGTTCTTCTTACACTCAGTGAAGTTGTTGGATAAAATGAAATCCAAAATTTAAAAAGATCATTTGATCTTTGGAGTCTTGTTTAGTGTTAAATTGGAGGACTGATATCAGTACCTTTTTGTATTCATAGATAACACATCGGCAGTGATTTAGCTGATGTTCAACATAAGACCATCGTCAAATGTATTTTTGCGCAATGTCATCGAGGTGTGTTTACAACTAGGGGATAAAAAGTACAGCTCATCCTGACTTGTTTGGCAGAGACAAGCTCCTAAACAGATATTAAAAGGCAGTTAACTGCACCACCCGCCAGAGAAGTTAGATATAAATCTTTAAGTATTTTGGGGAGATGACAGCCCTTTGCCAAGAGTGGAGGACGATTGTGGATCCAGTCCAGTAATAGGGTGGACTTGGGTCCTGCTGGTTCCAAAGGCAGAAAGGTTTCTACATCGCTTGCTTGAAATCTTAAAATGCTAAACTCTGATCCATTGTCATTCAACTTTAACTATTGTGATCACACTGTAATTACAATTTGTGATGTTGCCTTTACAAGATATCAATATAAACACTATAATATCCCATCATTACACTAAAACTGTGACATTAGATCAGTTTAATAGGAATTTAAGATTTGGCCTCCTTCTTGTACTTTGAAGCTAGAAGTGACCATTAGTGATGTATTAGTGATGAACAGTACAGTAAATAATACAAACCACTAATGTTAGTGCTATCTAGCTAGGCATATTTAACAATGTGAATTTGTAATAATATCAATAATTTTAATAAATGTGATTTTAACAGAGATAGTTGTCTTCCGTTTTATGGTCAAAATGGGGTTGGGGCATGAGAAGATATGGGATGCAGTGTATTCTATGTAAACAATACATTGAACTTGATCATAGCACTGAACAGCCTTCTATCTTATTGGATCTCTATGCAAAATAAAGAACCAAACCGTCACATTTTTTCAGCTGAATTTGAGACACTTTTGGACAAAAGTGACATTTTTAGGCTAAAAACACTTGCATGAAAAGTTAGGTCCAGAAAGACCATTTTACTGGCTTTCCTGACTCTAAGACTATTTTTGAACATTTTTCAACTTTATTATTCATCAGATTTGGTATCGCTGTCATCGAGGATGCTGTTAACTTGGGGTTTGCAGCCAGTTGTGTAGTTCTCCCTGGACTCTTTATACTCTTTTTGCCAATATAGTACAAAATAGGTTGGGTTACTATTTTGGGTTACAAAAATAGTAACCCAAATAACAGTCCTCATGGCTAATTAAGAGTTAATCAGTTTAACCAGTAAATACTAGCCAGTTAGAGGCAGAGTAGGCTGGGCCCTGGATTCCCAATACTTGAGAAAAGAAGGACAGAAAAAAAGAAATGGTGCACATCACAGCAGCTTAGAAGTGGGTATACCCAATGCTGACTGGAAAATAAGTGGGTATACTCCATATACCTGCGTATACCCTGGACTACACCACTGCAACTTGCAGCACTTGGGGATTGTTTTCACTCTTTGCTTTCAAACTGTTTACATTTCAAGGTAGAGACTGATAATAATGAGGGGTAGAGGCGAGACACCAGTAGCATTACTGGTGCTTTCTAGGCAATGTCTGTAAATATCCAAATTTTCACTTTCTGATGAAATTTCGTTCATGTGGACTCTGTCAGAGCATTGTCAGTGTAGTTAATACAACTTCAGTAAAGGGGTTCAAAGCAAAAAAAGTCTAACTCCTGTAAAATTATGTTTTAGGTGCATATTTTTGCTGATGATTCATTTAGGCAAATGGAAAAGAAAAGCAATTCTTCTGAAATATTTCTATATCACATAGCAAAATGTTCAGATGACCACAAACAAATTTGTAGTCAGTGTCTGCTGTGATCTGGCTCTCCACAGCCAAGAAATCCTAAATGAGCGGTCTCCCAAGTTTTTTTTTTTTTTCACTTGAGCCGTCAAAAGTGCTCAAAGGGTTTTCATCACCAATCACCACAGTGATCTCTCTGCATTCACGCAAAAACCAACAGAAAAAGAAAATGACAGTTGGATCATAGCTGTCCACAAACGATGCCTCAAGGCTTGAAGTGTGAGTTCGACCAAGCGTTAAATGTCAGACATGGAGCTTCCAGTGAGCGCCTGTTGGCAGGACAAAGTGGAAACCCAGCTTCATGTGAGGGGAAAGGGAGAGGACGTTTGGTTTGTACTTCGCAGCTTGTGGATGGCTGTGTTCTTCTCAAATGTCATCCCAGACAGTCTCGCAACACTCCGACCAGGAGCTGAAGTTGTAGCCTATATTTTAGGAGGATGATTATTTATGTACCTGCAATGAATTTTCAGTCAAGCTCGCCATGTACCAAAACCTCCCACATCTCCCCCCTCCTCAAAACCAGATGGAACAAGGCAGAGTAACCACAAAAAGCAGCAGACTCTGGAGACGCTCCCTGTCTGAAGTTATGAATTCAGCATATGCTGTGCAAAATTATACTTGTAAGTCTAAAGGCTGAGGTTTGTTTGTGAGAAGCTCTGTGAGAATAAACACTGCAATCCTACACTAAGACCTCAATCAATTTTATTGGGTAGTAGGCTGGATTTGCATGATAAAAACAATCAAATTTGTGGTTTTCAGCGATGATTGCTCATGGTATCTGGCAGCCACTGCCTTTCACAGCTAATGCTAATGCATTATCCACAACTGGAAGAGAAGCATCACACACTGGCTTCGGAATCCATTAATAGTACATTCTTATTGAAAAAAAGAAATCTCAAGCACCGTAATGTTACTCCATCAGCTTATCCTGTTTCAGCAATGCAACACGATGCACTGAAAATGCACCATCACTGACAGAGAGAGCCTAATCCAGTGATTGGTTTTACCTTATCACACAACTTAAGGAGTGTACACTTCTAAGCTGATGGATTGAACCTCTGTTCGATACAGGTTTGCAAAACTGAATCTGTTGAGCCTCAAAGATTTGATATGGGTATTTAAAGCTCTGCGCGGCATTAACCGCAGAGCACAACAAATAGCCTGCCTTTTAACAGGGCTGGGGAATCCCGGGGCCAGTTGGGATGCAAATTGAAATGATCCAAGAGTGGATTGAGAAGGTGAGGGTGGGCTTGGATGGGGCTGCGGAGGGTGGATGTGGGAGTGGAAGGAAGAAGAGCTGTATGAATGTGGGAATGAAACAAGGTGGTATGAGGCTTGCAAGCACAGGCTGGCAGGGTCCAGCGGTGTTAGTTGTGAATAGCCTCAAACTCAGACATTACGATTTGACGGGAGTTTTGTGACAAGCTGCGGTAAAAAGTGCTACGATGTTTCTTCCCACCTCCTCACACACAGTGTGACAGTCATTCGGTCAGCAAACAGTGGATCACTGCTCAGCCCCTCTCTGCTGTTTGCGCTGAATTGGGCTCCAGTCTGGAGTAGCAGTTCAAGAGGAGTGAGGAGAGAAGCAGATTTTCTGCTTAATCTTCTGGTTACACATTCAGCATGCAATGATTTATGACTATGCCCAGAATTGCTTTATAATAAAGTAAAATCAACAACATCAGTGTTAGTTATTACACTGCTCAGGGCGTTTTGTCCTAGTCTTTTAGATGCAACTGAATATTGCTGCATGTAGACATAATTGTTCAGTATTATCGCTGCACATGAAAAAAAGCTGCGGCAGAGGGTATTCTGTCATACGCAGGCAGTCAGGCTTAACTGAAAGTACACTGGCAAATGTTGGGAAAGAGTGGCTCACTTTAAATGATCTGTGATAATCAAAACCATGCAAAGGCTTGGCCAGAAGAAAAGTCAGCATTACTGCAATGGAACAGAGGTACAAGTTCAGTATGCTTCCCTCATTTTATCTCCGAACCAGAACATCCAAGACCAGTAGAACAAATGGAAGCATTTTGATTAAAAACTGCTATCGTGTTGATTCTCACTCTGCCAAAACTCTATCAGTTGTTTTAACTGCTGATGCCATCGTGCTAGTGTGAGGATCTGCCAGTTATATGAGCAAACTCCTACAGTACACACACACACACAAAGACTCCTTAATTGTCTCCCAGTAATTATCTACTGACTAATGATAAGTGTGTAACCTGTATGCTTTTCATCACTGTAATTAAAATTGGATAAATTAAGACAGTGGACATGAAAAGGAGAAACTCCCACTCCTTGACCCTGTTAATCATGGCTGGAAGGATCAGCGTAACTGGGATTTAATTGCCTTCTGCTGCTTTCTACCAGCAATAATTTGGTTTGCATTGGCCACGCTGTGGCACAAAAGTAAGCCAAGCACTGCTGGACCATTAAAAAGCCGAGGAACTTGTTTTTTTGTTTTATTTTGTTTATTTTTATTTTTATTTTTTTGGGTGGGCGAGGGGTTGTATACGGGAGGGCGGTGAAGGTGGTGCTGGTGGAGAGGTGGCGTGATGGCAATACACACGCAGTGTGACTCATGATTGGGAGTCCGCATGGAAGTCAATGTGAGACTATAAAGAAAGCAGCTTCCCTCTCTGGGGTGTGGTGAGGTTTAAGGGCTTTCACATACAACTTTAAAGAGCCCAAGTTTTAAATCCTTGGATATACTGTTAAATCACATGGGAGGCTTATTGTTTTCAAGGCTTCACATATAAGCACTGTTAACCCTGTAAATGCCATTGAAACTAGCTCCTTGTATGCTCATTACAGAGCGTGAGCAGTCATCAGCGGGGCAGGTGTGAGTGAAATGCATCTGTGATCAAGCGTACGGTTCATGTACTGCTATGTTTCCAGCGATTATCCAGTATCACGTTACATTCGCTCTAATAAGCAACTGTTGCCCCCTCCTATATTCTTCCTCACTCTTCTGCATGTCCAGGGTTGTGATTTCATTTGTACAGCCACCAGGCCCTATTAGACAATGTGAGATCAAGGAATGTTTTTTTTTTTTTTTGCTGCATCCGCAAAACCATCCAGCAGGCCGAGATTAATGCCGTTTCATTTATCTATCATCGGCTGCAACTGTGGCTGTCTGTAAGGCAGACCTTTTACCTCATGCCGTGAACAAGGTGACAATAAAATTCATTTAGAAAAAGCATGCGGCTGCGAAGACTCAAGGGCTTCTCAAAGACAGTTACTTTGAGGTTGTTTTGAGTCAAATATCATGAATAGGACAAGAATGCTCACTTCAGAAGTCCAATCTTTCTATTTTTCTAAATCACGTTCATTATTGAAATGAATCTTCCCCATGCAGATTTTCTTTTCTTATATTTTCTCATTTCAACTCACTCTTGTTCACAAAACAATAAAAAGTCTATGTGTACCCAAGTGTATAACTGCACAACTGCACACAGGTTTAAAACTACTGAAGAGATTACTTTCAGTTACTGTTATTATATTTTTTAAAATAATAATCAAAAAATCATTTCAACCCATCAAATCCTTGTTTTCCTGCTTGTTTTCATTTAACCACCGAGCTTCTCCAGTCTGGCATGCTGTTTGGAGGGTGTCAAGCAGTAAGATATGATTGTATCATCAAATATCGATCCCAGCCCCAACCTGCTCCATTGCTTTGTATTGATTCCTCCCACTGCTACGGGAGGCCTGAAATTGGTCTTTGCAGGGAATTTCACCTGTGCATTGCTTTTTATTTGTCAAGAAAACATCCATGCACAGCTCAGCCATATCACCGCTCTTCGTCTACCTTAAATTACTCTTTTGTGACTTGTATCATTTTTGTTGTGTGCCTGAAGCTTATCTAATGTCTTTTCAAGAATGTCTTAAGATTTGTTTTAGCACATCTAAATGATGAGTGAAATTGCAAATAGAAGATTATTTGATAGAGGAGCAGCTACAAACACAAATCCTCAAATTTTATATAAGTGCGATAAAATTCAATTCTTATTGATGCTCAGTGTTTTAATCTCCCAAAGTCTAACAAGAAAGAGAAATCAGTTAGAATATTAGGAATTATTCAAATGCCTCTACTTGATATCACTGTTGCAAATTTCATGGTCAACAACATCAAAACTATATTAGTTATTTTATGATAACGAAGTAAAAAATAAGAAATTTTCCTTTAGTCCATGAAAACAATCGAGTGATATGTCTATGTCTTAAGCGCTGATTTTTCAAAGTGCTTAGGGTAAAAAGCAATCTGTTCTTCCCGAGTGCAGCTTGGCATTCATCTTGCTAAATTTAATTTCACTGGAAAATATGACTCCATAATAAAAATCTATCCATCTAAAAGCTCGACTGTTGCACCATCACAGGGAGGCAGTCCCTCACTCCGGCTGCAGCTTGATGCTCTGCTTTGGCAACTTTAATTTATTTGGAAATACGATTATGTGGCAAGTTTTAGGTCCTAATCTGTCAGATCTGAAGTGGGTTTGGCTGTTATTCTGATCCTGCAAAACCACTAAGCTGCATTTTAACTTGAGCTTAGACAAACACTAAAGAATAGCAGTGAAAGTATGAAGAATCTGCAACAACAGTTAGCAAGTGCAGTGTCTTCTGCATTGAATGCATTTGCATTTTTAGTACCTAGTGTGGTTGAGTGTATGCAGAGAATGGCAGCTTTATCTTTATATATCTTCATTGAAACATCAACAAATTATAGCATATTTAATTAATTTTTATTTAATCATTTAAAACAAATCAAGATAGATTTTTGAAGTAATAAAATAGAATTCAGAAATAATAATCGGGAATTCCTGTGTACACCCAAAACCAGGTTTTACTACCATGACTGTGATGAAGCTTTTGTGTTCTCATCACTGCTGACAATACCTCTTATTCCAGGAGACACCTCCTAAACAACATGAGTCAGCTCACTTTAATGAACTCACTAATTTAATATGCCACTGTGCTTTGGTGGCAATAGATTCAAAATCTAATCTGGGCCAAAACTGATTAGGCCTATTAAGTGGTAATGGAGCGAGGGCCACTTAGCATGCTTTGAGGTTAAGCACCTCTATCTAAGGCGTGGCTGCTCTTTTGTTGTCCTGCTGTTAAGCTGATTGCATGGCTGCAACCAGCTGGCTGCTTGTGTGGTCTAAATTTTTTGGTCCAGTTCTTAAAATGTGCTCATTTGTAACTCTGACATTCACATACTCAAAACCATCCAGATGCCATCAGGACATGTCAGAGTTTATGCACAGCATGCTAACAGTAGAAAAAAATATACATTTTGATGCAAATATTATTTAATGTCATGTTTTAAATTTTCTGCACATTTAGACAATTGTCTTAAAAAATGTATATATTGTTATTAAATGCCACCAG
>JBBDHI010000007.1:10909865-10920990 GCA_037177115.1 Craterocephalus stercusmuscarum
TGGAGCTATACTAACAACGATTTCAGACCAAAGGATTGCAGTTTTACTTTAAATAAACCATAAATTAATGATTTACATGTAAAAAGAAAGGATTTAAAAGCATGATATGTTTCCTTTAAATCATATAGTGGCAGGAACCACGTTGTAGCCATGTAGGCCTACTATGATAAGATAAATTTATTTATTGATTTATTTTTTTAATTACTGGAAATTAACTGGAATGGTCAGTAATAACAAGGAAGAAGTAGTTGGTTAGACTTGAGCATACTGAACAAATATTTTGTTCAACAACAGATATTTTTTTTACTTTCTTTCCCCTGATGATGCGTCATAATCCGAGATGATAGTGCCAGGATTCATTCGGCTCTAATTTTGAAACAGTGGTTCATGAAGAGTGAGTATCCTTGATGTACTGTGACAGGGCCCACTGTCTCATCATCGCCACAAGATCTTGGCAACTCTGGATGGATATGAATAGGCTATTGACACATAGTATAAGTATATACAAATGACACCTCATATGTGCTGTGATCAAAGTTGGATTTTCTACTGTTCAAAGAAAAGCTTAAGTTATAATCTTCTATTCTAAAATGTCTGTAGTTTTAAGTGAGAACAAGAATGGCTGTCTCTGTAGACTGGAGTGGATGTTTGGGAGGTTTTTACAAGGAGTGAGTATCTAACCTTCAGCAGTCTAAACCCTCTCAGTTTGGAAAATCGCAAAGTGACAAGGTTTGACAAGGGCTGAAGAATACAGACTTTTTCTAATAGCTCAAACCTGCAACAATTTCCAGTTTTGAGTTTTTTTCTGTGAAATGTTTTTTTTTGTTTGTTTGTTTGTTTGTTTGTTTGTTTTTCTGAGGTCCTGCATTCTGAATAGCTGTTAGTTTATCTCATCAATACTGTTAGCTTACGTAGCTTGCCCATTTTCTCTGTTAGCTTAGCTCAGGAACTTTCCTGACATCTCATATTATGTCCCACAACCAAACTTCAAATAGAAAATTAAATGAGTGAACAAAAACTAAAACAAAAATCATTATTAATTATTAAAGCCCCATCCCCCACATCCCACAACCCTGAACAGAAGATGCAAAGATAGATGGATGGGAAATATCTTATCTTGTAAATGTCCAACCCAAAGTGGTTAAAATCACTGAATGACTTTTCATCATCTCACACCCCAGCTGTGTAGCCTACTGAAATAGAGTTAAATGTAAATTTGCATGATGAACTTTAGGTCCTCCGGCTTATTGAATGTATAGCTCATGCTTGAGAATGAATAATGGGCCGATGCACACATAAAGGATCATTTCAGGTTTCTCTTCTGTTCACCAGAATCACAAGCCAAAGAAAAGTGTTCAGTCAACTGTTTTCGGGTTTGGAGTGTATTTTTTGGGACTGGCCCAGTCGTTTCACGGCTGGGCAAAGAGCCAAGGAACATTGATTCAGGAGCCTCGTCTTTGGAAAACAGTGTGTTATTGTGAGGAGAGAGAAAAACAGAGTGATGTACTCTGGCTGTGGCTGTCTAACGAGGTACTTATGACTCACTACATTTTCATTTTAATACTGCTTGTCTTACCACAAACTAAAGATTCATTAATTTGAAGCAACAATTAAATGATGCAAGAAATATCAAGCAAAACAGTTATGCTGAAGACAGTGCCAAACATACCTGTCTGCCACTGACCTGGAGCTTTAAGATGTCTATTTTACCATTTTCATTACATTTTCTAAAAAGGAAAAAAAAAAAAATTCCCGTTACATTGAGTGACACCCAACTTCTTTATAAAACCAAGAAATTACAGTTGTTTTAAACATGAAAGGGAATAAATTAATCCCTAATTGTAATGTAAAAGAGATGCAATTAAACCTTTCACTTTCACATTAAGAAAAAAGCATTATCTCTTTCTTTTGGAACAAGAAAAATACGAATAAGTGTTTTCTTGCAAATAGCTGAGATCAAAGTTAATAATTAAGTAGTGACTGTGAAATGGTCAAAATTTGAACCAGCCACGGGATAACAAAAACTTTCTTTTGGTAAAACATACCCAAACCAATTAGAGACGGTTCAGCCAGGTTTATTTAATCAATTCTTCACTATAAGATTCATGATAATCACTAAAAAAATTTTGCTCTACTAACAATAGAGCATGGCAAAGGGTTAATCCCAGTAGACATTCAGATTCTTTGAACATCGCTAGAAGATGCATACCATCATACATAGTAGATTTGTGCCATTCTTACGGTCACCAAAATGAAATATTCCATAGACATTTAAGGATTAGTCAAATGGCTGAGATAGAGATGGGAGAGGTAAACTGAGCAGAGCTGGAGGAAATCTAAATCTCCCAGTGTTTTCCTTGCGCTTGTGAAGTTCTCATGAATTAGGGATTAACCATCGTCAGATAAATCTTCCCCCCTACCTCTATCCCACAGCTACATAAAGATGCTCTGTTGACTTGATGAAAAAAAGCAATGTAAAAACTGTGCAGAGTCCAAGTCGTCCAATGAAAAAGCCTGTCAGTGAACTTTAGATAAAGCAAAGTAGGGTCCTATAAGCAAAGTAAGTTTTATGCATCCACTGAGTAAAACAAGGGTTTGACACATCAGATTCTGCATGCATAACACTAAAGAAGTAATTTATCACCTTTATCTGTAATTTGAGGGAAAAATCCAATTATGCTGTTTATCTATCTAGTATTAGAGTCACTTATGACATTTTTAGTAGAACTAAAATGAGCCAAACTTTTTTATGTGCATGACTTTTTCCCATGCCTTTTGGTAATTGTGCTGTCTGACCAATACGGGAGGGACCAAACAAGGGAGTGCCATGATAGCACCTTAGAGCTAATCTTTCAATTACTACTTTACTGCTACTGTCAGACAAAAAGACAACAAAAGCTTAGACCTGTCACGAATATATCTCTTTCTATGAGTGAGTGTTTGTGTGTCTCTTTGGTAATAACTATGTGTGGTCTGCGTAATCCCTCCTCTTTGTTGTGTATTTCTGTTGCAACTCAACTATAAAACGCTGCCGCAATTGACAGGTTACAAAATACGAAACACATGATCTTGCATGGCTCAGTGAGAAGAGCATGATACAGCCATTATCAGGGTTAGAGGCTTCGCCTTGCATGAGGGCATCTGGATTTTATATTCAAGGTGAATGAGAAGCACCGACACATCTCCATTTATGCTGTTCCCTTGCTTTATTACTATAATGCAACCTGGCTGCAGTGTAGAATTTCTAGAAACACTTAAATTAGGCCTTCCCTTGAAAACAACACACCCTGCTGTTTCAGGTGTGTCACTGCACAATGCACTGACGGGTGGGGGTCAGGGGGGACCAGTTGTTCTTCCAGGACACTAAGTGCTGTGTTGTGCTGTCCTCAAGTAAAGCTGAGTATATTCCGCTTACACAGCGGCTGAAGCTAACCATGTCAGGGAAAGACCAGGGATGTCACTGGTATTAGGCATATAATGGGCAGGATTTGCTGATAAAACAGAGGCCTCACATTGGTAGTCTTTACTGACTTAAGAGGGTCATCTTCCAAAGCTATGTGGCTATAAAATATATCTGTACCTCTGTGTATGTTACTTTAAGGGTTTCTATTTACCGTGTTTGACACACATGAGCAGACGTTTTCAGCAACGTTCATTTGATTTCTCACACGTAGAGGAACAGGTGTGTGAAAGGTTTGTGTCGCAGTGCAGTAATATGGTCTTCATACAGGATGTAAGATTTTATTGAATATTATTCAGTGAAAATATTCAGCGTCTCCACTCGTGCATTAGGGCTTTTTTGACTTGAGAGGTAACACTGTGAGCGACTACAGGTCTCAGGAAAGCGGACGACAATTCACAGAAGAATCTGGCTTTCTGTGTGAGAATTATAGGTGAGCTACGGAAAATAAGACAACTTCAAAGCTAAAGCCATCCCTTGGATAGCGGTCACTGCAGTGAACAGCTATTCAGCTGCGTTCTATTATTTGCATAGGTGATGTGGTATATTTGCACATTCAGCACAGGAGTGGAAATTCCATACACTCCCTTCCAATGAGCAATACATGATCATAAAAACAAAATAAAATCTAATAAATTGGATAATTATTAAGCTGAAGATTTACTAAGAAGGATAACTTCCGTTCTGTCCCATATGATTTTTTTTATTGTTGAATAAAAAAGAAAAAAAAGTTGTTACTGCAAACTACAAAAAAGGTGACAAGTGAAGGGAAACAAATATTTTTAGAAAGCATTACTTGTCTTTGGGTATTTGGCCTCCTGTGAAACTGTCCAACAAATCATATCAATTTCAATATATTCTTTATTGAAAATAGGAAAGCTGTGAGGATATTAGTCTGCTAGGAAGGCTCCTTGAGCCTTTTTGAATTAATGCTGAATTGCTTAAAATATATATATTTTTAAAAACAAATGTCTATCTTTTATGTTCAGACCATTTCGAGAACTCTAAACAGATAAAAATGGAAAATCAGTGAATGCTCTTGAAAATCAAACCATAAATAACTTTATTTGTAAGTGTGCAAACATTTCCGGGAGCTGCACAGAGGCAGTGCCTGCTGCCACTCTACTGCCTCCGCTGCACTGGCTGTGTCTACACGGCTGCTTGTTGACAGGTGGAAGCAGAACAACCAAACACTTTCATTTCAATGATTTCCAGCAGCATGTGACACACGGTAACATCCAGAACTAAGAGACAACAACTGAATATGAGTAATACCAGCTCCCATTTACAAAGCATATTAACAGCTGAAAAGAACTTTTTTTTTGTTTTTGACAAGAAAACCAGAAAAAATCTGCTGTTTTCTAAGCACAGTTTTTACCTATAAATCATACCTGATATATTATCACCCGACTGTCACAGGGGAATATGGTTTAATAAATAGGAGGAAATCCCATGATCCCTTTCTAAATATTTTGAGAGGAAAGGCAGCACTTTGACATTTTTTCTAAACCTATTTTGACGCGCATGATGGCATTTACCTCATCTAACCTTCTGTTGTCAATTATTTGAGCAAAGTCTCAGTCACAGTGAGGTTAAAAGAGTGAGAAGAAAATATGGGAAATAAGCATGATCACCAAATATCAAAGTTGCTCTTTATTGCTATTCAACTCCATTTCCATCTTCTCCAAAGATATCTGAGGGGAAGCTGCACAGATGAATGTGAAAAATGACATAATGGGCAATTAAGACTTTTGAAAATGCATGCAATGCTGTGGTTGTAGTTCACGCGGCATGTCCTCCCTGTATCAGTTGCAGAATGCTGTGACAATTCCAGAGGCTACAGGGATCAAAAAGGAAAGAGAGAAAAAATGGTGGGAGACTTATGGTAGCTTTGGATAATTTTCCCATAGACGGGGCAGACATTCAGACACATGTCCCCAAGAAAGCCTTATAAATCTGAGCATGTCCAACATTTACAGACTACGGTCGCATGACCACCTGTCAAAACTTGTCTTCTTCGTCCTTTTGATCTCACATCTCCTTCTATTGCAGCATTATGTGCACAATTCTGCATTCACCGACTTTCCGAGTTTTAGGTTGAAGATTGATGACACAGGCAGGGGAGACCAAACTAAGAGGAGGAACACCGATTTATTTTCCATTAAAAAAAAAAAAGAGAGAGATGGAAAACCAGGATAGCTGCCAGGAGTATTCATTTGATCTGAATGGAGCTTCAATAAAACAAATTCCTCCGACAGCTATTTCGGTTCTTCACCGAGAGGCATTCCCCAAACAACCTTTTGTCTTCTGCCTTGACAGCCCACAACTGTTATTCTAGCCTTTCTGGGTGACTCCCTTTTAAATCAATATATAATATTACCAAGGATGAAATTCGGTAAGCCTGACCACATGAAGCACATATCCCACCACGGCTGATGGCAGATTCTGTCATTTGGTGCCTGTTTTAGGTGATGTTGCATCCAAAACGGTCTAGATAAAAATCACTGTCACTGTAGCTGCCAAGCATGACAGATGTAGAGAGAATTTGTCTCGATGTTACTGCAGATGCTTCATACTCATGAATCCCATCCAATATGCGCAGCAGTGTACATTCTGTCTGTTTACATCAAAACTTTAATAAATTAATAAGAAAAAGTCAAAAATCTTTGCAGATTAGAAAAGATGCTTTAATAAAAGCTATGACAGTAACAGGTTTCTTGCATGACATAATACTGCCATCTAGTGGTAAATGTTGCAATTTACTACAAAGCAAAGCAGAGAAACTATTCCTCTTCTTTTTTCTTTAACTGTAAGAAAAAGAGCAGCGATTAATCTAATATGGTGGTCATTGCTGGTTCATTATCCTCCTGAGAGTCTTGCAGTGTGATGAGAGTACGTATGCTAGGGAAAAAAAGAACAAATTACTAGTGGATAAAACTGAATTATACATGCCATATATATTAATTTAGATTATTATGAAAAATGTGCAGTTAGTAAAACCCTTGATATTTTCCTTACAACCAGATAGATATGTATAATCAAATTGGCCATTTTGGTACAGATAATCATAGTATTAGAAGAACAGTTTGTCAATGTTTTAATCGACATGCATTGTCTTTGTAACAGCTAACTTTGCAGGCATCCAGATATGTCCCCAAATAACATCTAATGTGTAAGTAATAAAAAGATTGCAAATAGAATGAATGAATGAATGAATGAATGAATGAATGGATGAATGAATGAATGAATGGTCATACCTTTCGCCAGTTTTCAGCTGGTCAAAGGCCACATTGATTTCTTTGAGTGGGAGCTTGTGAGTGATGAACTCGTCCAGCTTCAACTTGCCGTCCATGTAGTCATCCACTAGTTTAGGTACCTCTATCACACTCTTCCAGCCTTAAAAGCACGACAAGGTTAAGTTTGCTCTGTTCCGTGACTGTTTACAAAAACAGGCAGAATGAGTTTGTCAGAAAGGATTCATCATAAAAGACAGAAATAGCAAATAGTTCTGGTTTAGAATATTTTTTTCTCATCCTTCTACAAAAAGAATTAGACCATTTCATCTTCTAAACTTAAAAAAGGCACAAAAAGATTCCGAGAGTCCAGAATGAAAACAAGCACTGAATTGGGGTAATGTTCTGACCCACAGATGACAGAATGTAAAAAAACACACAGCTGAGTTGTGTAAATTCATAGTTTACGCACCATTTGGTTTCTTGCTCAATGGCAACCTCTATTATCTTATTCATGATTCATGCAAAACCACTGTGGCTGGCATCTTGTTTAAAGTGTACCTCCAAAATATGTCCCCTTCAAGGTACGTCCCATCAGGGAGTTTATCACACTGACGTCCATTGATTCTGTCTCAGTCCAACCAGAAATGACACAGGTGCCCCACGCCTCTATTGTGGACTCAAGTGCAGCGCTCTAAAGACAACATGAACATTACGATTTCTTTTTATGTATAAATACATATTTAAGAAAAATTGGAAACCTAGAATAGAATTCATTTAGAAATTTGAGTTATTGTGCGTTACTTTAATTTGAGCAGAATTCAGGATTTAATCCACTATCTGCAGACAGCTGTGCAAATGTTTGCCTTTTTAAAAAGGGTACTCACCATGATAGCTGGACTTCCAACACATTCCAGGGCATAGTCGACCCCCCCATCAGTCATGTCCACCAGAACTTCCTGGATAGACTTGCTGTAGTCGGTTGGGTTGACACAGTCAGTGGCACCAAACTCCTTGGCTTTCTCAAACTTGTCAGAATTGATATCAACCCCAATTATTTTTTTTGCCATGGCCACCTTGCACCCCATGATGGCAGCCAGCCCAACTGCTCCCAGCCCGAAAACAGCACACGTGGAATCTTTTTCTACCTGGATGAACACACGTTGGCTAGTCAAAAGTGATTGTCCGATCATGCTCAGCATTATAAAAGCTTTTTTTATTTGATCTTATCATACACTGTCCTGGGGTAACTATAAATAAAACTGTTATTACTATAAGAATATACGCACTTATAATGTTTTCAATTTGATCTATAATCTATTTTTTTCTTTTCATCTTAAAGCAAACGTGATTGTATATGATACTATGACATTACTAAAATTGACAGACTGATATTAAAAAAGGGAACGGTTTTAAAATTGTATGTATGCTGGATCTTAAAATTCATCACATAAAAGTATAAAAGCATAATCCTCATGGTCAATAAAATGGCAGAGAAAAATAGTAACCTGAACAAGAAAGGGAAAAATATTCATGGCAATCTTTTGATTGCTACTCCCTAATTGCAAGCAATAGATGGATGGTTTTGCTTAATTTATTTCTCAAATGTGTTCAGACAGCTTTTGGTAAGCGGGAAAATCGGAAAAAACACAGATTATGTAAAGTCATCGTGAAAAGTCACAGTTCATAAAGAGGAAGCTCAAAGTCTTTATTTCTACTTCATTCATCCTATGATTGTTACTCATAATGTAAAGCTCATGTATCTGCTGCCATCTAGAGGAAAATGTTAATAACTACAGCCCAGCCACATAAAAGTCACCACTGTCAAATCAAACTATTTTTTCATTATGATGACCAGTATTAGGTAGTCAACAATGGTGGCAACATAAAAATATTACATTTTTACAACTTGTTATATATTCAAATGTGCTGCTGTGGTATTCATCTTGTCCTCTACAGACATTACTGGTCCACATCACTGTTATAGACTATGTAAATCATGGTTTTATCATAATAGAACGGACACCTCTTACCTTGCCTGTTTTAACAGCAGCACCATAACCGGTGGAGACGCCACAGCCAAACAGAAAGACTTTGTCCAGAGGTGCATCAGATCTTATTTTAGCAAGAGAAGTGTCTGGAACCACAGTATACTGACAGAAAGAGCTGACACCGAGGAGCTGGTAGACCTGCTGCCCCTTGCACGATATCCTGCTAGTACCATCAGCCAATACACCCACTTGAGTATTTGCCCTGAAAGCCACATAAGACAGTATGTATTTAAACACCATAAAAGCAACACAACAAGTGTGACTGTGTGTGCAAACATGTGACAATGACATCACCAGTTTCTTCTGCAGAGGTTTGTTTTGTCACTTCGGCAACGTTCACACTCTCCACAATATGGCAAAAAAAGAGGAATGACTTTATCTCCTGAGAAAAAAACAACAAAAAAACACAGTTTTGGCAGTTTGATAAAAAAGAAAAAGGCAAAATGAGAATAAAAAAATCAGCAATGGGGCAGACTTTTTAGGACAATTTTTGGACAAATTACCCGGTGAGAAATTGGTGACGTCTGGGCCAACGCTCTCAACTATGCCTGCTGCCTCATGGCCAAGGATCAAAGGAAATGGCCTGAAATTCATCCCTTTTCCAGTTTCATAAAGGTATTCCCAGTCTGTGTGGCACACACCTGTAGCAACAACCTATGCAAAATAGGAAATAATTTCACGAAGTGGATAGTGATCAGCAGAGCATAGGAAGTTGATGAGGAAGTGAAACGCATTGATGTTTCCTGCTTTCATATCTAAGAACGATATGCAGCTGTTTCAACAAAATCCCCTATAAACCACGCTTCAAATTAAAATCTAATTCATGATGTGCAGGTAACCTTAATGCGGACTTCATGGGCCTTGGGAAGGGCCACTTCCACTTCTTCAATAGAAAGAGGTTTCCTCGGCTCCCAAGCAACAGCTGCCATGCATCTGATCACCTAACCACAAACAAAAAAACAGGACACAAATTTCATCTGTGCTGGCGGCGATAAATATAAGTGTTAGGAAGGCACAATTTTGATTAAGAAAAAAAGTTAGTTAAGTTAGTTAAACACGCAACTGGATAGTGGACATCCCAAATATCCAATTACCTGAACAGACAAAGCAGTAATAACAATATCCATATATTAGTGTTATTTTCTTACCTGACCTATTGTTGCCATTTTTGAGTGATGAGTTAACCTCAAATTAAACAAAATAACATTTACATCTGTATAAAACACCAAACGAAACTAAGTCAACTTTTTGTCTTAGCCACACCAGTAACGCTGACTTGTTTTTCCACAAATCTTGATGTTGTGGTTCTAACCCATAGAGAGTAAACCGCTTATTCATTTGTTGAGCCCTAAATATGCTACCAGTGGATAATTTACGACACTTCCCGACACAGTTGGACGCCTTTACGGCAGACCATGGTCAGCACGTGTTGTCATTGCATGAAGCTCATATCGGTAAAGAGCGGCACTAGTTCTACAAAATTTGTAAGTAGTTTGCTGTAATTGTTTGTTAAGTGTGTTGCGGACGTGTTTGTGTTTATAGTTTGAGATAAACAAATAACTTTTGGCTTTTTAAAAGCTGCCTGAATTTCGAATTTTGAAAGCCCTTTCATGGCTCACTCGTTAGCAACAACTTAGGTTGTACATTAAAAGTATGCTAACTCCTGGAGTGGAGTTCTGTATGACTGAGCTTTCAATGAGTGAATACCAAACCAAAAATTCTCGAGGTTCACAACATTCTTGTGTCCATGTATTTTGCAGAGACTTTGAGCAAAATGTCATTCAGAGGAGGAGGTGGAAGAGGAGGAGGCTTTCAGCGAGGTGGAGGTTTTCAACGAGGTGGAGGTTTTCAACGAGGTGGAGGAGGCAGAGGTGGCGGAGGATTTGGACGGGGTGGTGGAAGAGGTGGTTTCAGACAACAAGACTTCGGTCCCCCAGACCATGTTGTTGGTAAGTTCATTCAATAGCAAACGAAAAAAATGGGGTTGACAAGGTGATGCAGCGTTTATCAACTGACCCATGATATACGTTATCAAACTGCGTTGTAAGACACAGGTTCCGGTGAAGAATTGTCATTCAAGGCAAGGCAAGTTTATTTGTATAGCACATTTCATGTACATGACAATTCAAGGTGCTTTATATAAAAGATTAGAAACGTTACAGTAAGGTGCAGAAAGCAATAAAGGGAATTAAAAACAAAAGTAAAATCACAAAATAAAAAAATTAAAGAAAGAAACCCTCAGAATTAAAGAAATCACTCATAATAGGCTGCAAATAGAAAGGTTTTTAACCCTGATCTAAAACAGCTGACAGTTTCAGCAGACCTGCAGCTTTCTGGGAGTTTGTTCCACATGTGAGGAGCATAAAAACTGAACGCTGCCT
>JBBDHI010000007.1:11208386-11220152 GCA_037177115.1 Craterocephalus stercusmuscarum
TTTGGGGGCCTGGGGAAAAACTAACCCAAAGGCCTTTGGAAAAGGGGGGGGGGTAGTCTAAAGTTGAAAGGGTTTTTTTTTTTTTTTTTTTTTTTTTTTTTTTTTTTTTTTGTATTTTATAAATGAGTTTAATCGACATGCACTGAATAAGTAAGCCTGGATAACTTTGCATCATACCTTTTTCATTTACCACCCTTATCTTTACTGAACATTTCATTACACAAACAGCCATACCAAACAAAATATACTAATCGTATTCTATTAATTAGAGCTTTGTTTTATATATTCATTTTTCTCAGATTTCCCAGTTTTAATACTTTCTCATCCTACATCATATAGTTGCGTGTTGTTTTTTTTTCCCCTGGTTTCCCATTCTATAAAAATCATTATTGTGGTCAATTTAGACATTGTTTCTTTTTTTTTCTTTTCTTTTTTATTTTATTTAGTTTTTTTGTTTTGCTTTTTTCTAGATATCTTTTATCATGTACATACCAATTTCTGGTAACATACTGGTCCTGCATTTGGATCCCATACCTCACACTAACACAGTGATAGACCCTCAGCACTATGATGTGCATTGTAACACACCAGTAAAATGTATTTTAAGGTACCTTAGGACTGTAAGCAGTGGTATAAAACTGTTCTATCAGGGACATTTGTCAACACCCACGTTATTATAAACATAAAAGACTTGTTAAAGTTCTGACAGTATTTTATTATTAACAGCACCACAGTGCATTAGCCTGCTGGACACAGCCATCAGAAGATGGGTACACTGTGGTCCTGATAGGATGTATGTGGTTGGCAACAATATCCAGACAGACTGTTGCATTTTAACAACATTCAGCTGATATGAAGTCTGCCAAGAAAAGATCCACTGCACCATTTTACCACCACCACCAGCCAAAACCTTTAGTATGAGCTGGGATCGATCAATGATTTTATTTTCTCTTTTCTAAACCATCCTCAGTAAACCCTAGAAATGATTGAAAATCCCTGAATATCAGGAGTCTTAGAAATTCTCAAACCAGCCTGTCTTCCAGCAACGACCATCCCACATTCATTGTTGCTTAAAACCCTCTTTCTTCCCCCATCTCATGCTTGGTTTGATCTAGCAAGTCTTGACCACGTATACATGCCTAAATGCACTGAGTTTTGCCATGAGATTGCCTGATTAGCTTTTTGTGTTAACAAGCAATTGAACAGGTGTACCCAATAAAGTGGATGTGGGTTAAGCACTACAGCTACATGAGCGAGAGTTATTTTATGGACCATAGGCTTACTGAATGAAGTGGAAAAACAACTAAAGCATTGTTTCAGATGTGGTTATTTAGCAATTAATTACCATTTTTTCAGCTTTATGGTTAACTAAACATGGTGCTTACTTCCATTCCCAACTGCAGCAGCCTTGGTTTCTGCACGTCAAACAAACAGTGGGCCTGCAGAAGATAGCTAGTGGATTATTAATGTTCTGTAAAATGAAAAAAACTAAACTTGAGTAAGCTGGTTTATATCATTTTTAAGTGTCCTTAAAACAGTTGCTTCTATGCTATTTAATATTGTGTGTACATCTGTGAGGTGAATGCTCTATGCACACATTTATTTTTTTTTGTGTGAAAATGAGCATAGTTTCACAAAACTATGCTTAGTTTTGTGGATGCGCCACAAAACTGAGCAGCCTGTCTTGTCCCTTGTCCTCTCCAACTGAAATGATGAGGTAATGAGGCATCCTCTGGCAGCTGTTTAGGCAGAAAAATGATCAAGTTGACCAAGCAAGGAGAAAGATACTGCGCATATGTCAAATGGATCTTTTCTTGGCTGCTGCCCTGTTGTGGTTTAGCTAATGTTCTTCCTAGACTGACATTTCTTCAAGGATGTTTATCCTGGATCGCTGGGCATTTGAGGTGGCTGAGTCAGTTTAAGTTGTGAGCTCACTCTCCATGTCTGCTCTGATTTGTGTTTCTTTTGTTTTCTTTCAGACCCTGGAGTAAGTGACCTGTGAATAGAGTCACACTGGGGATTTTCTAAAACACGTCTTTACTTCTGATGCACTGTATGGACATTTTACTCTGGGAAGCCTAGTAAGTATTTCATTATATCTATCTACCAATCTAGCTATGTATCTATATTCATTTTGAATTCTTGTTTTAGATGGTTGATTTTGATGCATTTTAAATGAAAACTACAAATTTTGCATGTCAGAAAATATTTAGGTAAAATGAGAATTGAAAGGTTGTTTTAAAAAATTTCACTGAGACATTGTAAATAAGACATTCGTTACAAGGAAAACATCAGAAAATCTGCATACTGTATGTGAGCCACAGGTGAAGTAACTACAAGCAATGAGTATTAAAAATGGATATTTAGTTTGTAAGCTGATGACACGGTGCCATCTGGTCTGCTGTTGAGGACAGGGAAAGTGCAATTACTTTTAGTGCATTAAATATCACAGCTAATTAACATGATTGTTACCTTCGCTCTGCACTCATCTCAGTCAAACACCGCCAAAGCATGATGATCAGTGGTGGGGGGATGTTCCTAACAATCTTGCTCTGTACCACCAAGTCCTCTGGGAAAAGACATCATGGGAAGTGACAAAGAAGAGAGAAAAGGTTTTACTTATGTTGCACCATGGGACTTAAAAGGTTTTAAATTAATAAACATTGTGAATCCAACATGGATTTCACAGACTTCCATTTGAAATAACCTTTGTAACCTGTGTGTACAAACAAATACAGTCACTAACATAGACTGACAAGATTGAATTAAATTTGTCCACCAGTTTTCTGTTAAACCTTGTGTACAACTGCATGCATGCATGCTTGGTTTCTTCATATGGAAATATGAGCGCAAATGGACTTTCAGTATTATTTGACCATACCTAAATGCACTTTATTTCATACAGATATTTTTTGCCAATTAATGATTCAACACAATTTTGATTAGAGTGTCCTATGCCTCCACATCAGCTTTGAAAATAAACCTTTGATTTGGGTTTATGCATCTAAAATGATAAGATGCACCTGCAGATAGTCTGATTTCCTTTTAATGCCTCCTTTTTTACCACAGGATAAATTCATTACAGATTAACTGGATTAATGTTACTAACATCATTGCACAATATGAAATTCAACTGCTAAATGAACACGGAAGTGATTAAAACCATTGTGAAAATAATAAATCACTACTGACTTTCAAAGTGGAAAAAAAAGAAGGTGTAATAATAGCTTACTGTCTTAAAAGACACATCTCGTCTGGATCTGGACAATGACAGAAACATAAAAGAAAAATCATGTAAGACCGAAAGCAACTGGGATGCTAAAAGCCTACTTTGATGTCTGTTTAACTCACGTTTGTATCTCCGCTCACAGGATGACAATAATAAAATGAGAGGGAAAAAAAATGTTAGAATAGATGACAGCCTTTCTTTTAAGTTCACCTGTTTTCATCTTTCAGTTACCTTTTTTCAAGCCTGGTCGCTTTTAACTGCTTTTAACATATTTTAAGTATGATGTTAATTATGGTAAATTAGAGCTCAGTGTCCTGGTTAGCATCTTCTAAACTAACTTGCTTTGGCAGCAGTTTCAAGTAGATGGCACTTTAGGATAGAGCTTTAATCTTTGCATAGGAAAAACAACATCCTTACCGCATCCTCAAATGCAAACGAAATCCTTCTCAAACATGTTGGTTTTGGTTGCTGGAATACTTAGAATTATTATATTTAGATGGATGAAAACTATAATCAATATACCCAGTAGTGAAACTCTGTCTAACTTTAAAACACATCCTTTTGTTTTATTTTCATATTGAAAGAACAGATGATGTCATTGGGGGCAGTGTTGCCTCTGAATGCCCATAGATTTAAATGATCATTTGATAAACAAAGGGCAATTATTCCTGAAAGATGCCAGACTCGACAAACATGACCCATTGTGCAACCTCAGTGCCGGTGTTGCATATTTCTTGCCATACTTAATGAAGCCAGTTACATTTTTCCTTTTATGCCACCTTTTCAATAAATTCATCCAGGGAAAATGTGTAAAAAAAATATTGCAACCAGTTGGAAATTAATGTGATCACGCTGGGAAAGGGACTTTGTTGAACGACATGTGGAAAGAAAATGTCTCTCTGTACTCCCTTGCTGCCTTGAGGCATAACGCAATTAGACTTTAGATTGTTTTTCCTCTCCTTCTGCCCATCTGATTCCTGCTCCTGCCAGACGATTCTCTTTCATCTGCTTTACTCCTCTGTATTGTCATAATGTAGCAGACCCTGAGTGCTCTCACAGATCACTGGTACAGCTTATCAGTGAAGTGGTGCTGCTTCAAATTGGGTCCTTTAATTTGGTCTCTCTACATTCATTCTCAGCATTACACTTTCGGGGGAAAAGGTTGTAGTGGTAGAACAATCTAAAGTAGCACATGGAAATATCATACAGGGTTTCAGTATGTAAGCAAGAAGAAGAGTGTTTACAGCTCTAAAAGAGAAAGTAGCTCTCGGTTATGCAGCAGCACTGAAAATGCATAAAGCATTAGCAGAGATCTGGTTGACATCAGATAAAATGTCAAACTAATGATGGCATCTGCTCTAATACAATGAAAAAACTTCCTGGAAGCACAATAAATTCTGCCTGAACAACCTTTTGCTGTGTTATATTAAGGTGATATGTTTAATTTAAAAAAATGCTAATGAGCCATATTTTATCAGGCTTTCATTATTTCCTCCACCAAGGTGTAGAGGTTATGTTTTCACCAGTTAACATCTGTCTGTCTGTACTGTATGTCTGTCTGTTAACAGCATAACTCAAAAGGTAATGGGCAGATTTTGATTAAATTTCCAGGTAATCTCTGAAATGCCAAAAGTAAAACCTGATTAGATGTTGAGGTTTATCTGGATCACCGATTGGATCCAAACATTAGGGGGGAGTTTTTTCATTCTTTTTTTCCCCCAGTTGGAAATGACACCCAATAAAGCACTTCAATATTTTGGCCTGGTCTTATGATGGCGACTTAAAATTTTACTTTCCCTCAGCGATAGATAAAAACAGATGCACTGATCTCTCGTGTTGCTAGAAATGCATAGCTAATGAGATTCTGCAAATGGTTATTGAGAATATGTTGAAACTGTTGCATAGAGAGGTAAAAGGTGTGAGAATACTGTAAGATCTATCACCTTTTAATGTAGGTTTACCAAATTCTCAAGTTCTCCAACTAAAATAGCCGCATCGTTTTTTTTCTCTTCTGTCATACCAGTTCAAATAATGCCATTCCTGAAAAGTATCGCCTTGATAAGTCGCATGAAGGAAATATCCCCCGAGGGCAGTTCTATTTCTAAGTCTGTTATTCAACAAGACACACAGTTTGTATCGGGACGAAGGGGGAGTGGCTCCATGGAGCAGCTTTAAACCATAGGCTATTGGTAGATGTAAGACCGGGGAGAGGGGAAAGTCTGGGCATCCCTTTTAATCCTTTGCCTTCGGTTGCAAAACAATTTCTGAAAACACTTTTCACTCTTCTCTGCTAGATTTTAGATCCAAACACTTCTACACTCTACCATGCAACTATTATTTTTAAAGATGTCATTCAGCTTGTTACATGTAAACACAAAATTATGTCAAAACTTTGACAGTTTAAAGTTGTAACATCATTGTTGGAATATGCCATGGATGTCATTTCAACTCTTCACACACATTTATTGTCACAACCATGAAAAGTTGCATATTCTTCAACAGTGATTATAGCCCCCATCTGGTTGCATGCACTTTTGCCGGTAATGTACATTTTTTGGATTATGACTATATTTGCGTTACATGTTGCCGTATACAGTAACTGTAAATATAAAGATATACAATGATTGTAAATATAATGACAGACCCTCCATCATGTGACCCATAGATTTTTGAAGAGTTAAGTAGAAGCTCTGTGGGTAGTTCCAACTTGGCAGCATCATGAATCTGATCACTCCTTGAAAATACAAAATGGGCATAAGGTGGTGCTGATAGGGGGGGTGTGAGTGTAAGGACGAATGACTGACACCCATCAACCTCTGCTGTGCCTATAGCTATGAGCTAACTAACTAACAGAAGTGGTGGGTAAAGCTAAGGCACGCTGTTAGACGGCTTAAAACTGTGGCTGTGCTACCCTCTGCCTTCTTGCTGCCAGATATCTGGTACTTGTAAATCAAAAGGGCACATTTCTAATTATGAAGAATTTCAAGATTAAATGTCAGGAATGGCTCAGATTGAGGACTCAAACGCATGACTCAGATTGGTGGTAAGGCAGTTCTTTAACACAGAAAATGGTCAGAAACAGGTGGTCAGTTCAAGAAAGAAGCTTAAGTACCAAAAGAGGCTAGGCAAAAACTTGGGCACCAAAGGGTCATTCTAAATACTAGGAAACAGCTGGAACCTTTGGAGTAGAAAACAAGATGATCTGGCATAAAACACAGGGAAACATACTCCTAATAAAGGCTACACTGATGATGGGGAGACAATCAGACACAGGTGAAACATAAAATAAAGGAACACAAAGTCAAAAACCCTGAAGACCTGACAATGAGTGATAAATAAATTCAATCCCCTCACAGTTGTCAGGAAGGCAAACTTCACCTATTTTACCTAAAATGTTTATTTTTTTTTTTTAGAAGGCTGTGAACATGTTTATTTCTGCTGTGAAGATGACCTTTTTAACAAGGGAGTCTATGGGAATGGGCTCTGTGCACAGCTCCACCACTTCCTGAACTTATGCGAGCTTCTTTGTTTCCTGTCTTTCAATGTTGGATGACCTGATTAATCCAGGTGTGTCTGAACACAGTAAATGGCCAGACACACCTGGATTAATCAGGTCATCCAAATGAAAGACAGGAAACAAAGGTGCTCACCTAAGTTCTGGAAGTAGTGGAGCACTTCCTGTATTGGTGCACAGAGCCAATGGGCTTTATGCACAACTCTACTAGTTCCTAAATTTAAGCCAGCTGCTTTGTGTCCTGTCTTTCATTATTGGATGAACAGATTAGTCCAGGTGTGTCTGACCTCAGTAATTGGCCAGACACACTTGGATTAAACAGTTCGAAAGACAGGACACAAAGCAGCTGGCTTAAGTTTAGGAAGTATTGAGTTGCGCATAAAGCCCATTGACTCCCTTTTGGAGCCTGCCCCAAGTGGATAAGGGGTGAACTGCAATTTTTGGTCCTTCTGTATAGGCTTCACAATTCTCCTTAGCCATGCAGTTTAAATGCTACCATACTAAAGTACATACATACATATGGCTACAGCATTTGCAGAAAAATTACAACAGTCTTCACTGTAACAAGTGCAGCCAACTTTATGTTAATTATTTCTGTTTATTTCGGTTATGTATTACTCATAAGCGAAAAAGCAGACACAAACAAAAAATAATCTGTGTTTTCACTAGACTGAATGTAAAGGCATGATTAAACCATTAAGTCCACATATGCCAGCCTAATTCCTTTTTAATTTGCACAGAACTCTCTGGATGTGACATTTTAATTAAGCAAAGGCTGTAAAAATGATTACCATGAGGTTACAGAAAGCCTCTGCTGATATCACTTTAGAGAATAGTAACCATACAGGCTAACACGGCCAAACCAGCACACTGGAGAAAAAGGGGCAGTTTTTACTTACATCAGGTTGAACATTCTTCTTCCGTTGCATCAAACCAGGATTATTATTCTAATGTCTGGACTATGCTCAGCTTATATAACAATGTTTCTATGTATTTTGAAGATGTATAAATCTTTTTAACACCAAGTGTTATTTTCTTTCTTTAGCATTGCCTAGGGCATAAACACCAACACTGGAAATAGAAGCAGATTAATTTGACACAGAATGCCAGCTTTGACTGAACCACAGGCAGAAGCCATGAATCACCGCAATTTATGTTTAACAAAATGATTTCTGGTTTTCCCGAGTAACTCCTCCTTTATTGGATAGGCAAAGCACAACTGATGTGAGAGGATGTTAATCTGGAATAAATTTGGCATCTGTTTGGTTTAATTTCCCACCAAAACATTAGTAAGAACGACCAGCCTGTTGAGTGTCTTAAAACTATCAAGGACACCTGGATATTTAAAATTTAATTTCAGGGCTCCAAGCATATTAAATGTAAAGATTTTTCAACTGGTTTATCAGTGTCATATCAGTGATTATAATGGATAATATATATATTTTTAAAATCTTATGTAATTCTAACTCTCTGGCTCAAATGTTTAATTGGCATTTTCTGGTTTTAAACTGCAAAAGGGTTTGGAGTTCATAATAGTTTTCACTCATCCTTCAGCTAGCCTTTTCTGTAATAAGAGGAGGAAGAAAGTGACCGTGCTCAGCTGCATATAATGTAAATGTGTGACTGAACGATTTTCAAGCTCGGAGTTGCTGCAGGACATTTCAATTTCTAACTTTTTATTACATAATGTTTACAGCCTGTGGGTGTAAGGTATCCGAGGTCAATGTTAAGAAGTCCGTTTCGGTTTTTCGTTTTTTTCTTTTTCTCTTTTGTATTGTACTGTTGTGCCTCTTGGCCAGGTCTACCACAGAAGAGATTTTTATCTCAAGGGACTTCCTAGTAAATTTAAGGTTAACGAAGAAAAAAATAAATATAAAGCTGATAATGTGACCCACGGATTCCTTAATATCTTTTTTTTCTTATTGGTTTATAAAACAATATGTAGCTGCAGCTGAAGAACTCCCTTGGTTCACAGTTTACTCTATACACATCTTCCAGCTATGCACAACTATAGTAAGCTAAAATTGTCATGATATACATTTTTTCTAGTGACATTCAACAGAATATCTTGCTTATAAATTCTGTGTACTGGATTGATGGAAACATTAGACACAATTTAGCCAGTGAAAGCACTAAGCATTGGAAACATGCAATTATCATTGACTGTGGATTTTCAGATATTGCAAAGCCTTCTGCACAATTGCTTCTCAAAGCAGTTTGACTGATAAGTGGGATGTGGCAGAAAAGCAAAGGAGGATGAAAACTACTGTATCTCAAAGCAGTTAGTAGAATTGAAGTCAGTTAGTGTAAATCTGTGCATTACCATTTAAGTGTGCATAACTTGTCACTGATTGTTGTTTTGCAGCCTGACACTTTACTCACACTTGTTACCAAAAAAGTTTTCACTTTTTTAGCTTGTGGTTAATTAGTAAAGAGCAATTTGATAATTTTCTGCCCAAGGTGAAATGATTAACTGATTTTGTACCTTTTTTTTAATATTTTTTCCCTAAGACTAAAACATTAATTGTAGAAAGTAATATAAATAAATTAATTAATCTCAGTGTAAACTAACGCTTCAACCAGCGTCATAACTTTTGAGCTTTCATATGACGGCATAATGTTCCACACTTTACTGATCAGCCCCAGCTATTGCTCTGCATGTTGCATGTGAATGCCTATTTATAACAAATGACTCTTCTGTATTGTGAACACAATCACACCTTGATTGGAACATTTGGTGGAAAAGCAGACAAAAAGGCCTGGCACGGTCAGTCTGTATACTTTATTTAAAGCCTAATGAAGCTGGCTGATGCTTTTTCAAAGGCTCCTTGTTTACTTCATGGTTTCAGTTATTTTTCTCTTCTTTTGCTTGTGAAATAATGACTTTGCTTCCTTTTTAAGGTCTGCAAAAAGCTCTAGTTTGTTCATAACTTCTTCATATCAATTTTACATCAGAGCAGTGAGTGCTATATCTTGTTCGAAGTATAGAATTGCAATATTTAAGTGACAGCATAGGGAATTCAAGTCACTTTAATTTACTCTCACCTTTTTTTTAACTAAGTCAGAGCCTCACCTTGAGTGAACCAAGTTATGCTGTGTACAATGGAACGGTGTAATGGCAATTTCTTGCATTACATGGATTGTAACTTTGGGTCAAAAGTTCACTATATACTTTTCAAGGCATTAAAATACTTCTGTGGTAATAATGGTCTTGCTTTGTATTTAATGGTGAATAAACGTCACAGTTTCTCTGACACTGTAAGGGGATGTTGCCTTGTTTCATCTAATGCTTTGTTCTAAATCTTTTTCAATTACTAAAAGTGTGTAAATGCACTATGAAGAAAAAAACAGTAAAAATAACAATATGTTTTATTTGTTAATCAAATAGTGTTATAGTTAGAACATAAGCACAAGGTAAACACAAAAAACAAACATATTTAAGTTATGCACTTGCTTGTTTAGAATTTGTATCAACAGTTCAGGGCACAAATTGCTCTTGGGTAATTAAAAAAAAAATCAAAGGGCAACAACTGCAGTTTTCTTTAAGTTATCCTACATTTTTCACTCTTTTTGTCCCCTTGTGGCTTTAAATTATAATTGAGCCAAAAATATTGTAGTTTTTAGGGCCATGTTATTCAGAGTTAGGCTATATCACGTTGATTCCTCTGCTCATATTGCAGACAGCAAAAGAGGTGGTTGTACTGTAGCGTCCCGGACTTTAGGAGCTGATTGACATCTGAAAAATGAAGTATGGCTTTGTCGTCATGTTTTTTCCTAATAAACTAAATAGTAGAATATGCTTCAGGGCATAGACCTCTTCTAATTGACATCTCACTGCAAGATGTGTGTTCATAGTTCCCCACAAGCTCCGGAAAAACAAACATTTCAACTGGAGGCTAACCATTTCAAGTCCACAAACTAATTGGTGGCACATCTTTGGCAACATTCCCTTGCTTGTATGCCATCTGTTATGGATGAACAAGTTGGTCGATGTTGAGTCTTCATCATGACTTGACTGGAGCACTTTAAGGCACAACCTGACTGCTAAAGTCAGCATCACCCGCTCAGCCCTCTTCATCTAAAGTACAGAGGATGGTTTTCACACCATCTAATCCTCCACCACTCTTCCACCCAATGACTGATATTCAAGCACAGCATGTGGATTTCTCTGACTTTCGCAATTTCAGATGCTTTCAACATGCCTTTTTACTGTAAAGTCAGTACATTAGACCTCCTCGTTTCCTGTTAGTGAGTATTCCAAAGAGAGTTTATGTTCCCCTCTGTATATTTACAAGCACATTGTCATTCCACCAACATGACTGTGTGAATTAATTACCTGACATGTTCCACAACAGCTTCCTGGTTGCAGATGAGACTGTAAATTGAGCTTAAAAGCAACCACTATAGCACATTCTTACTGATGCGGGGATGATTGAAAATTCACATTCTTATGCCATTGCCATGTTTTTGTTCTACATTACAAAACTCATCTATTAATCAAACATCTGCTTATTTGTCTGTCATTGCAATCACTGAACACCAATATATTTAGAGAGCAACATGTCTGAAAGTTCAAATTAGTACAGCAACATAACTTTCCACAAAGCCTTCATGAAAAATAACTTCAGATTATAGATAACGTCAAACTTCCATTGACATACCAAATGGCACAGGCCAGTCACCATCCTATCGTCCATATTCTTAACATTTTGATTTTAACTGTCAAATTATTTCAACTTTGTAGTTTTGTTCAAAGTTGTAGGACTTTTCCAAAAGTGTCCTCAATTCATACACCTAGTCTGTCAGCTCAGATTACTTGATCTTCTTAGATGCTTCTAGAAAGTAGCGTAGAAAAGTGAAAAATCAGAGCACTGTCGGACAATCATTGGGTGTGTCTCATTCCGAGGGCAGGGCACTTCGAAGTGCGCATTCGAAGGGTGCATACATCATAGCGGCGCGCGAAGCACTGTCCCGATTGCCAAGCCTCCGAAGGAGCCTCCGAATCCACCCTTCAAACCCGCAC
>JBBDHI010000007.1:11436088-11449000 GCA_037177115.1 Craterocephalus stercusmuscarum
CGATGTTAGGATTTTGGATCGATATCATTGAATCATTGACCATATGATCGATGTATCGATGTAGATCGATGTATTGTGCCACCCCTAGTATTTACATATTTCTGACTAACAGCCAAAACATCATAAGATTTTGTTATTTTTCTTCAGTGGTTCAAAGACTGATGATTCCCTCTCTGACTCAGTTTTACGAGACCCGGCTGAGTCTTCGCTTTTTCAAGAGGGAAAAAAAAACAATTTGAGAAACAGCAGGAAAACACATAATTCTTGTGACAAAAAGTGAATTCCCTCTTCCTTTCATGTTCATCACCATGTGACAATCCAGATTTGTCTTGTGACCCATTGGGAAGTCCCTTCCCTGAGGCTGGAAAGAACTGACTGAAAAAGGCTGGAAAATATATACTTTAAAAAGAAAATATACGAGCAACACTGGGTTTGAATCTTGCTTCATTTATAATGTGTATTTTTTTTTGCAGCATTGATGTTTTTCAGGCCCACAAGCTAATTAGCTGCGATAAGCTATAAGGTGCTTTGTAACATGAATCTACTAAATTAGCCCTTCAGAATTCATTTTGCAGAATGTGTGGAATTATATGAAAAAATGATTGCCTAAGAGGAGTTTGCTTTGTTGTGGGTTAAATATCCATCCAGTAACCCAACCTGCTATTGTCTTTGCATCCCACTGCAAGTCTTCTGTCATCTTTGATCTTTTAAAAGTCAGCACAGGTGTCAATGTCCTCAAACTTCTTGACAAGTAGCTGACTTTCGAGCTCAGTGATGCTCCAGCTCTGACTGCATTAAGATGCTAAAATCCAATTCTCTCCGAGACACATGGATTTCACTTTCTCATGGCTCCTTTCAGATGGCAAACCTAAACTGATTTAAAAACCAATGCTTCTGTGTTTTGAGAGCAACAGAAAGCTGTATTATGTTTCAGATATCACAATGTAAACTTTTGACTATTTCTGTTTGCAACTAAAAGAAGACTCAAGCATGGACTCATGTAATTCCTGTCACATCCATTCAGTTGAAACATGATGCGATATCGCCTCATCCGTCTCGAATCATCTGTTGATAACTCCCCCTCTGAGATGCTCAAATTAGTTTGTGTCAATATGCTCACCTCTCAAAACACAAGGTGAACTTTCCTCACATCTCAGAGCTGGCAACGTGCAGTGTGAGGCTCTGACGCGGCGCTTGATTAAGTGAGTCAATTGGCCCGGGGAGGACACTTTTCTCCTATTGACCCTGCTGATGTGTCATCAGCAATATTCTCGGGGAGCGTTTGATAAGAAGTGCTCTTTTCATCGAGCAAAGGCACTGATCTCTACTCCCTGACATCCTTGTCTCGTGTGCTTCAAGAGGATTGCCAGATGATTTTCAATGAGGGCCAGCTGACACCCTTCAGTACATGTAGATGAACCAAACTATGAGGTGCGGTTCACAGGAAGATACAGAAACCGAGCACAAATCATAAAAGTCATGTAGAGCTGAAAGCTCTGCAGGTGCTCCTTTCAGAAATAGACTTCAACTTCAGTTTCTTTTTCTTTAATCAGTTTGCTCAAAACTGAACTTTTGATGTGGGATAAAACGCTGGCAATCATCTGGCTGTGTGCATCACGCGTTTGCACATCACATGATACATGTTCTCATGTTTATCATAGTGAAAAGGACATTTTTTAACTGAATTAAAACCACTTGCATATAAATGTGTTTTATATGTTTAGAGCTGACAAAAAGAAATTGAAGCCTGGGCAAATTTTAATCCATCTTCTTTGAGTTATCCACAATGTCTGTGTGGAACAAACACAGTAAAATTGTTTATTTAACACATGGTATAACAGGGGACGGCCTTCTTAGATGGAAGAAAACATAAGTCTCTATATCTAGTCATAAGCTCTGCCTGGACAAAGAAGGTCACAAACTCAACTTAGTTCAATACATCTACTTTACAGGCTGTCTGTGCACAGAAAGATTAGAAGCAATGATGTTTAAAGTTTATCCAATAAAATGTAAACACAATAGTGAATTTTTCATTTATACTTGCTGTATATGCAAGCGTGCACGCCAACGCCTGCTCCGCCCATGTTTATATTTGCTGTAAACTACGAAGGCACAATGCAGCCAAATCGGTCGCTACTGGAGGGCACCACTAGGGGAGTATACAGTACTCATACGCTGAAAATTACAAGCTGAGGCTGCACACGATTTGCATGAGCACCTCTTGTGGTCTTGCGTGCTTGACATGTTACCTCGTGTCAACATGATTAACGATATAATTAACAGCAATTGTCTATTTATATGTTTGCTGTTCTTAATTTCTTTTATGTATTTTAGATACATTCTCTTGATGCCCAAAATATCTGAGGTGTCCTGCAGGTCAGGGCCAGGAAATGCTACTTTACTGTTATGGAAGCTATTATTGTCCACTTTTGTGGCCACCTGTATGACACTCTGGCACATCTCAGCAGTCCTCCTGTCTGCAGAGATCTGTCATCCCTATGGCAGAAGTCCACTTTGCTTTGAGCTCAACACAGGCAGTACTTGAGAAGTACAAAACCAGGTATGTTTACTGTTACTCTGACAGGGACCTATGACGAAAACCACAATCACAGATAGCTATGAAGGAAAATCACTTTCCAGCGCAGGTAATAACAAGCCCCTCATCACATCACGGAACGAAGAGATAAACAGACTAGTTGAGAGCATGATGCAGGCTCTAGGATGTCAGAGTAGAAATTCTGCATACGACCATGCTAGTCAGCTTCACAAACTGATCAGAGTCAGGAGATGAAGGAACAGTTTGGTTTATTAGAGCAGTCCTGTGCATGCTTATTGTAATGTGATTATTTATACAATGTATTCTAGATTTTGGTGATACAGAACTAGAAATACTTTCCCGGAGACCATATACATGTTGAAAGGATCCCTGATCAGTGGACTGTCCTCAAGGTGCTGATGTATAATGAGCCCAAGTCCCGCCTGAGGTTGTCCTGGATCAGTGTTAATAGGAGGTACCGGCATCTCTGCCCTGATTTACTGGCATTATTTGACTTGGTACCATCCCTTTCATCCTCCACTGTTGAATGTGAGAGAGGTTTTTACACAATGAAACAAGTCAAAACTAACTGGCAGTCTGATCTAACCCCTGATTCACTGTTAGATCTCCTCATGGTCCAGCTGTGTTCTCCAGAGATCAGGGAGTATGATCCACTTAGGCTGAGGCACAAGGACTGGAGACCAGACTTCATAGATTAGGATAGGATTAGGATATTTCAATGTATTAATCCCGAAATTACCAACTCATCAAAAAAAATGTTTGTTTTTCCTTTTGCTTTAGTTTAATGTTGCTTATCGCTCTGTTTGCATCCAGCATAATGCCAGAAGGTATGTCTGTAAAATAATTAAATATTTTGGCTGGTCAGACAAAAAGTAAATTTTAGACAGTGTATGTTCAATTCAATTCAATTCAATTCAACTTTATTTATATAGCGCCAAATCATAACAAAGTCATCTCTCTCACTGACAATCAGTCAAGTAGTATGTACAGCTAATAGATATCAAGAATCGAGAATCATTCATTGTCATTATGCTAGCATAATGAAATGCTCTTAGCTTAAAGCTACAGTGTGTAATCTTCAGCAACATCTAATGGTCAGACTGCAGATTACAATGACTTTAACCTCTCCCCCCTCTCCCCCCACAGCCTCTCACCTTCCAAGAATATGGTAGCCGTCAGGGGATACATTGAATTCTCTAACGTCCGCATCACCTGCTTTGTAAAGCCAATTTAGTAACATACACTGTACCTTTAAATTGGAAATTTCGTATTTTTTAATCCTGTACTTATTTTGTAGCATGCTATACGATCATTTACTCACCCAGACAGTTGTGGCGCAACTCGAACTCCTTCGGACGATATTTATATTTATACGCGATCAGCATATATCCATATAATGGGAGCGGTCAGGGCAAGTGCCGGTTGGCCTCTAAATAAGGTATTATCTGCCACAAAACTGCGTCATTTTACCAATGTGTTGTTAGCAAATAATAGTCCGATCCCTCCGTGACCTGGAAGCAGCCTGTATTTCTTTTGTTGTTGTCATTCCAGGGTCCTTTCAAGCCTCTTGCGCTTACCTGTGACGGTGATTATGTCACTACCATGCGCCATGGCAAAAGGGCGTATTCACTCATTGATCACTCATTACAGTAGGACGGTCCACTATTTGCTAAGATAATAGCAACATGGTCCGTGTTTGTGTTTTTCCAAATCATAAAAATAGCATGTAGCCGACCATTTTACAGTACGGAGTGTACTTGCCCCGAACGCGCCCATTATATGGATATATGATGATCACGTGTAAATATGTATACTCTTCTTAAACATACATCTTAAACCCTACGCTTCTTTTCCACAGTCACAAGATGTGTCTGCAAGCATGGTTGTTTGAGAAATGAGCGGCTACTCATTGCATCCTCTGGGCGGAAATAAACTTTTTGCTAGCTGTGAGATAATTGCCTATGCTGTAAGTGGAGGCTCATAACTATTTGCTTAGTTCAATCCAGGTGAGGGCTTTTGTATTGGCCAGGTAGTGTGTTAAACTTATATAAACAATAAATGTACTTAATACAAGTAGATGCAAAGATGTTTCAATAGTCCATCTACTGTAATGACAGGTTGCTGCTGAAAATTCTGTTTATTTCATTTATGTGCAAAGATTTTTTCATATTTAGCTGTTTGTTTTTTATTTCTCAACAAAACATCTAAGTTAACTTTTTATCTCACATATGTTCACATGAAGCCTTTCTGCAACACTGGCCAGCTGATTGCAATTGTCAAAGCCGTCAAGAAAAGACTTGGGTTCCTAATTTCTGTACTGATTGTGTGGGTGTTATAATGTTGACAAACAGTTATTCTCTGCAGTTTAGCATATTTATTCATTCATTTGACTTTTACTACAGAGGAAGCAGATGGTCTGAGTCTTGGTTACAAGTTTCTGACACCCTAAGGATTCACTGCATCGATTACACCAATATGTTTGGCAGAGCTTATAAGCTTATGGCTTTTCAATCAATGACATGAATACTATTACAGCAGAGGTATCAAAACCTAAATCATTCTTTAACGAGCTTATTTGCATGGAAACATATTATGCATTGGTGTGTAATTCCTAGCATTTAACTTTAGTGTGTATAAAGTTCCAGATGGCTGGTGTTTACAGCATCCAGAGGGTCTTTAATGTACGGGGGAAAATAACTTTCTAAACTTTCTGAAGAGTCTTCAAAACTTTATACATTGATCAGTGAGGTTAAAAAGGACAAACACCAATAGGAATGTTTTGTATTGTTTTTTTTTTCATCATTCATCTATCAATATCTGGAAACAGATGCTTCAGTCTGTAAGAGAACCTTTTGGTAAGAAAAAAGAATTCATATTTTATTATAACAAAAAAAGACACATATAGCTGCTCACATTCAGCAAGTGACTTTAAACAGACCTGAAGGCAGATTTTAAATAGGAAAACATTCATAACATGAACTGAAATGGCAACAAACCATGTGTGGCATATTATAAATCAGCTCTCTACAGCTTTTTCCATTATATCCTGGAAATGGCTCCAGAGAAAATCCTTTGCTCTTTCTGTCTGATTTGACAAAGTTGTAGGAGATGCTAATACTTCATATATAGTCAGTATACTTCATACAGTATCTACTTAAATTTAGAACCTCAACCTATATTACATAGGCATTGAAATCAATTACCCAGGTAATTTGATTTCCATCAACAATCCAGTCTTCCAATAAATGATGAAAGAATTCCCTAGCACTCATTACCCATGATCTTGCAGAAGGTAAAAGTGGGAGGAGAAGAATTAGATGGGCAGAGCAGGAGCGGTGACCTGTGGTAATGAGCAGGAGAGGAGTCTATATAAATGCTGGCTTTCACTGGATCACAGAGCACACTCAATGTGAAAATGAGACACTTATAATTCTATTTTTTCATGCTGGGACGCTGCACTGACAGTCAGATATTTATCACAATGTCCAACAGAAATGCAAGCATCACATTCTTTCATTGATTCATCATTAGAAGGTAGCTCTATCGCTACTCTCCCCTGTGCCGCTCTTCTCTTTTATTGAGCTGTTTGATTTAAATAAGCATAGTCAGTTCCTGCTAAACAAAACAGTGGATTGATGGAGGGTGGCTGTCATACACCATGCCCCAACTTGGAGACATGTTGAGCTATCCCAGCAAGCAGATGCCTACAAAATATAATGCAGGAGCCTTGCCAGTATTTAAAAAAATCTTATCTTTACCCTAGTTTCCTTACTGCTATGAAATCATTGATGAGGAATTGCCAGCTCATTTTGACTGTGGCCAGAGGCAGCTAATGCTGCAGGCAACAGCCCATGTCTGAACCTTCAATAACACTAAATGCATCAAATGAGTCACTTTCTGACGAAAAAGCATCATTCACAAGCAAAAATCAAAATTTTTCTGCAGAGGCCGGGAACTGTTATATATCAGTCCTATGTAGAACACCTGGCAGATACACTAACATAGTTACCAATATATTAATAAGCATAATATGTTAAATGGAAATAGGATTCAGCTTGAGAGTGGTGACTTTAACGCTGATTTGCTGAACCCAAAATAATCAGAAAATAATCCTTTTATTAATTAAATATACAATAGTAGCCCCTTTTTCCTGTATTAGAAAAATCAAGTAGAATAACAGACATCAGTGTTCATTGTAATTGAGACCAAAATTGCAGCTGGCTTGAAAGAATATTATATTAATGAACACCTTCCTGTTTGTTTGTTTGTTTTTTAGGGGGGGGTGGGGTGTCCTAATTTCCATGAAAAAAAATCTTGGAAATAGTTCTTGTGCATGTAAACTCATCAGACATTCAAGTACTCAAGGATTCTTTATTGTTATGCCATCTCCTATTCACATGTTTATAGTACAAAATTAGTACTGAGGTCCCGGTTTTAGCCATAAAAAAAGAAGAGCCATAGTAAAATAAATAAGACAAGATAAAAAATAAATTAAAAAAATGAAAAATAGGATATAGGCTAAACAAAAATATAAATATAAGCTAAATACAATAGAATAAAAACAGCATTTAAATAAAAAAAATAGTAAACACGAAAGAGCCTAGTTAGCATGTGCGGAAAAGCCGAATAAGCGTGTGCAAGTATGTATGTGCTGAGGTAGTGAAGATAACAAAGTATTGCACTTCTGATAGTATAAATATAAATAAATAAATAATATTGCACTTGTGTGATAAACAGACAGGAACTCCCTGGGGGTGTGAAGTGTTTACAGTGCAGGTCTGTTTGTCCGAGTGTGTGGGTACGGGCAACAGTTGGGGTGGGGAGGGGGTTTCGGAGGGTCTACAAGGCATGGCAAGAGTTTAGCAATTTGACAGCTTCAGAGAAGAAGCTGTTCCTGAGCCTGGTGGTTTTGCTCCTCAACCGCCTGCCTGAGGGGAGCGGTTGGAAAAGTCCATGTGCTGGATGGGTAGAGTCCTTGCATCGTGTAGAGTTGGTGGGAAGGATGCTCCCCAAAGTCCTCTATGCAGCCTTTACCATGCTCTGCAGAGCCTTCCTCTCAGCACCGGTGCCGTGCCACACGGTGATGCAGGTGCAGAGGACGCTCTCCACCGCTTAGAAGATCCTCAGAACAGCGTTCCCTAGTGCGGCTCGCCGCAGCTTCCCAAGCAAGTAGAGGCGCTGGTGGGCCTTCCTGACCAGCTGGGAAGTGTTGATGAGGTCCTTGGTTATGTGCACAGCAAGGTACCTGTAGCTGGAGACCACCTCCACAGCTGCTCCTCTGATGTGAAGGTGAGTAGTAGGGTGCTTGTCCTTTCTGAAGTCCAATATCATCTCCTTGGTCTTCTTCACTTTGATACAGAGGTTGTTTTCTCTGCACCAGGTGTTCCACCTCCTCTCTGTATTCCGACTCATCATTGTTGTTGATGCATCCCACAACTGCTGTGTCATCTGCAAACTTCACTATATGACAGCTGGGATGTCTTGCCGAGCAGTCATATGTCAGCAGAGTGAACAGGAGAGGGCTCAGCACACAGCCCTGAGGAGAGCCGGTGCTGAGGGTGATGGAGGAGGAGGTGGAATTATGGATCCTGACAGTCTAAGGTCTGTTGGTCAGAAAGTCCAGGACCCAGTTACCCAGCGTGTTACTCAGACCCAGGGTGGAGATCTTCTGCACCAGCATCTGTGGGATGATGGTGTTGAAGGCAGAGGAGAAGTCCAGGAAGAGCAGGTGTATGAGTTTCTGCTCTCCAGGTGGGTGAGGGTTGTGTGGACCACTGATGAGATGGCGTCATCAGTCTTTGATGTGGGCCATAACCAGCCTCTCGAAGCACTTCATGATTACCGGGGTCAGAGCTATGGGTCGGTAGTCATTCAGGCCTTTCACTGTGGGACACTTTGGTACAGGGACAATGGTTGCAGTGGAGGTGGTGCAGTGCAGGTGGGAACGGATGCCAGCGACAGTGAGGTGTTAAAGATGTCCGTCAGCACCTCAGCCAGCTGGTGCGCGCAGTCCTTCAGTACATGCCCTGGGATGTTGTCTGGGCCAGCAGCTTTGCGTGGATTTATTCCTTTAAGGTTCTTCCTTCAGCAGTGGACACACAGAGGGGCATATCACTGGGTGGTGGTGTTAGTCTATTGCAGGGGGCGTGGGGACTCAGGTTCTATGAAGCGAGCGTAGAAACTGTTTAGTTTGTCTGGCAGGGAGGGGTCCTTTGGACATTGTGCATCCTTGGTGTTGCAGTCTGTGATACACTTTATGCCCATCCACATGCTCCGGGGGTCATTGGAGGTGAGGTGACCCTGAATCTTTTGAGTGTATGCGGCTTTGGCCCTCTTGAAGCCCAGCGTCAGATCTTTCCTCGCTGCTCTCAGTGCTGATGCGTCACCTGCCCTAAAAGCAGCATCCCTAGTTTTCAGCAGAGCTCTCACCTCTCGCCTCGTTCAACCAGGGTTTCTGGTTTGGATAGCAGGTAACTGTCCTGACGACCGGTCGAGGCAGATGGCCGCCCTCCCTGAGCCGTGTTCTGCTGGAGGTTTTGCCTTCCTGTTAAAAGGGAGTTCTTCTCCCCACTGTCGCCTGAAGCAGCTCAGAAGGGGACTGATCAAAGACTCTTTTCAATGCAGTCTGTTGGTTTCCTTCCATAGGCTATTTGTTATTAATTGACTAGTATGTATGTATATATGATTGTATGACAATCAGACTGCTTGACTGATTGTCAGTGAGATGACTTTGTTATGAATTGGCGCTATACAAATAAAGTTGAATTGAAATGAATTGAATTGAATTGAATTGAATTGAATTGAATTGAATTGAATTGAACTGAACATGGAACATTTGAAATTATTGCATGACAATGAAGAAATCAAAGTCATTCAAGGCAAACAAGCAAAATTGAGTGTGGGCAATATGTGCCCACAGGGAGTTTTCTCAGTGCATCCCTTCAGTAAATTAGCTACAACGTGTTGGACGTGCTGTTTGCATATGTTTTAACATGCACAAACCTTTTATAGATCCAGCCCTTCATCACCAATATGCTTTTACTGAGACAGATAGACTTGTGTCAACCATCCGTCCATCACAACAATTTACATCTCTGTCAAGACTTTTTATAGGAGTAGGCATCCTGCAAAGAACATGTCAACAGCATGGTATGCAAAAGAGGTGAAGAAAAAGACCCCAAGAGTGAAAATTTATATGAAACATGCATAAATTCTTGCTAAAAGTTTTGCACTGGTGTTCCATAACACGTCTTGGATAATGCTAAGTGGCAAGAGGAGAGGACATAAAGATTTTATTTGTCTTTTTTAGGAATGTCAGTCGATTGAAAAAATTTATCTAACTGATTACAGCATTTGTAATTAATTAATCTGATTAATTGCATTTTAATCGCATATCTGCTAAAGGAGTCATGGGGAACGCTGGTCATCAAGGGCCGCAGTCTTTTAGGTTTTACATGCAACCCTGCTCCAGCAAAGCAGCTATAACAGACCTGCAATTGTTGCTTCTAAGCAGCATCAGCTGTTTTACTACATCCGCAAAAAGGAAACGGACATTTTTAAACAATAAAGTGCCATTGAGAAGAGCTGCGCTGCTGTTTGTGTCACAAGGTGAAAGAGCAGGTGCTGCCAAAAGCTGGACTGTGTCCCACTAGCTTGATTTTAGCATGGTTTTAGTGTGTTTTTATTCCTTTTTATTTGCATGTTTTTAACTTGTTTTTACTCCAAGCTAGTGGGAGTTTTAATGAACTGATTGGCAGCACCTGCGGCAGGACTCCTCCCCTGCTAATTAAGGATGCTATAAAGCCGGTGTGCGGGCAGCAGGAGGGATGAAGGAACCAGGGCAGAGGAAACGTGGCACCCGAGGGGGGAAGCAGCGGTGTGGGAGGCGTCCCTCCCGACTGACCCTCGGCTGGCCAGCCACCAGCCTGAGACTAGGACGGGCACGACGGTGACATGGGCCAGGAGGACGGGGCCGGTGGCGAGCGAGACGGTGGGGCCCCAAGGGGGGCAGCCTGCGGCGGCCGGGAGCCTGCTGCGGTGAGGCCCGGGGGACGGCCTATGGCCAGACTGCTACACTGTGGACGCGGCCGACCCAGCCCCCGGAGGAGAAGGACCGCCTGAGGGAGCAGCCGCCGAGACGCAACAAACCCCTTTTAACGAGCCCTTTTACCATGTCCTTTTTTTAATGGACTTTTTATGATTTTTAAGCTTTTAATACTGCCCTCCTGTCTCCATCTCTCCAGCAGTGCCCGGTATCGGTTTTAACAGACTTTTTCGGCTCCTGACACATGCGTTCCACAAACCCTTTGTTATCCAGGGTTTTTCATTGCTATTGCTTTTATATGCACATTTAATTTTTGGAAAATGCTTATCAAGTAATAAATGTTTTTTTTTTTTTAAATGTCTCATATGCAGCTTTTACTTCAGCTACATGAACCCAATTCCAACGTTCTTTCAGAATGTCGTCCCTGACTTTAGCGACTGCTTCATGTGTTATTTCATGTTTTATTAGATTTTCTTCTTTTCTTTAGTAAATGATGACTTATATTGTTTATTACTAGCCCATTTTTCATATTCGTCGAGATCATTCTGCTTGGTTTGGTTATAATGGTTATAATCCACTACTATATAATGCATCCGAAAAATCTGATGTTTTTTATGCTTTGACAAATTAGGCGATATTTTAAAATCTCCACACATTAAATGTTTTATTTTCATTTAACCTATCCATTAAAGGGGAAGTTCGGTATTTTTTAACCCTTTACCTATGTTGTAGCATGCTATATGATCATTTACTCACTCAGACAGTTGTGGCGCAATTCAAACTCCTTCAGACGATATAGATATCTACACGCGATCAGCATATATCCATATAATGGGCGCGTTTGGGGCAAGAGACGCTCGGCCTTTAAATAAGGCATTATCTGCCACAAAACTACTTCATTTTACCAATGTGTTGTCAGCAAATGCTAGTCTGATCCCTCCGTGACCTGCTAGCAGCTTCATTGTTGTCATTCCAGGGTAATTTGAAGCGTCCTGCGCTTGCCTGTGACAGTGACTACCATGCGCAATGGCAAAAGGGCGTGTCATTGCCAGATCTGTATTCATATGGACTGCGCATGCGCATCACATCCAACTCAACTCAACTCTCAACTCAACTTTATTTATAAAGCACTTTAAAAACAACCACAGCTGAGACAAAGTGCTGTACACAAGTAGGCAGAATAAACAGCACAATGTAAACGTAATAAAACACAAGATCAATAAATAAAACACGTCCACCACAAATCCACCATCTTGAACACAGATATACGGCAACACCAACTATTCAGATCTGTTTGGTAAACGCGTTTTCACTTCTACCTCTTTCTTGTTCTCATTTTCACTGTCCCTGATGCATAATCACGTTTTCTCCTCCTATTTCTGTTTACAAACTGAGGCTGAACATTAATGGAAAAGCCCCAATAAACTGGCGCTCTGAATATTTCCACACAAATATGAATCTGGCGGAAATACAGATCTGGCAATGACAGGGCGAATTCACTCATAGATCACTGTAGGACGGTCCACTTATTGCTAAGATAAAAGCAACATGGTCCGTGTGTGTGTTTTGTGTTTTTCCAAATCGTAAAAATAGCATGTAGCCGACCATTTTACAGTACGCATGGTAGTGACGTAATCACTGTTACAGGCAAGTGCAAGACGCTTCAAATTACCCTGGAATGACAACAACAATGAAGCTGCTAGCAGGTCACGGAGGGATCGGACTAGCATTTGCTGACAACACATTGGTAAAATGAAGTAGTTTTGTGGTAGATAATGCCTTATTAAGAGGCCGAGCGGCTCTTGCCCCGAACGCTCCCATTATATGGATATATGCTGATCGCGTGTAAATATCAATATTGTCTGAAGGAGTTCGAGTTGCGCCACAACAGTCTGGGTGAGTAAATGATCGTATATCATGCTACAACATAGGTACAGGTTGAAAAATACCGAACTTCCCCTTTAAATCCACCAAACTGTCTTTAAACATGTCTATATTTGAGCCTGGCTTCTGTACTCACAAGTCACAACACTATTTCTACAAATTTCCATTTCAGTTTCCACAGTCACGCACTCCATCAGTTGTGGTTGTCATATTTTCAACTTTCTGACATTTCAAATCAGTATACATGGCAACGGCCCCTCCCCTCTTGCTGTTTCTGTTTTTGTAATACAACTCATAACCTTCAATATGTAAATGAATTCCTTCTCGACTTAACCACGTCTCAGATAGAGCTATCAAATCAAATTTGTTTTTAAATGTAGTCAAGTAATCTTCAATCTTAGTAAAATTTACATACATGCTTCTGTAG